>QRDG01001283.1:0-199590 GCA_012064385.1 Puccinellia tenuiflora
ACGGCCTCTTGGTCGGGCACTAGAAGGTGAGCCATTCATCGATGTTGGAGAGTAGTTTAGTTCCTTTTCTTATTATGTTATACTTGTGTGTTATTCCGGTGCTCGCAAACGACTTTTTCACGAGAATTTCTTTTGTCATTTTACATGGGAAACGAAATGTTGTTTTTTCCCAAAAACTGTGTGCGAATATAAATGTCCAGATAAACCTGATTTTTCTCCAATAGTTTTTAAAGTTATGAAATATGTTTTTTTTTTCACAATGAGATTAATCTAGCCCGGCGAGGCCAACGTGTGTAAATACATGTGAGCACCAGGATTAAGAAGTCGTTAGATGTGTCACTAACAACCTTACAACAGCACAAAATAACATTTGTTTTTTTAGTAGAGGTGGTCATAACAGCGGCCGCCTTGGTAGTTGGCACATACGCACACAATCGGTTGTACGTAGTATCAAGTCTGTCTCGTCTCGTGTCGACGACCCCCCACCACCTGACCCCGTACGTCCTCCTTCGTTCGTTAGCCCAAAACAAGTGAACCACGGAGGTTAGGAGTAAAGCTGAATTATAAAAGACTATGCAGTACACTGTACTACACCGAACGAACCACTTCTGCTTTTGCATGGCCGCACGTACGCACGGGCTTTCGTCCTTTGAGTGACTCCGGTTCAAAAGGTCGCGCGCAGAAGAAGCCGGTACGATCCGGAGCTGCTTTTCTTTTTGTACTTAGCTAGGGCCTAGGGGGACAAAAATTGATTCTGCGTCCACATACACACGTGTTGACCAACAAACGTGTTTTCACACTGTGTACCGAACACTACCAACCACACGAGTACACGGGAGAATTCCCAGCCCAGACAAGGAGAACACGAAAATTAAGCCGACTCGGTCGACGAAGCCGCGAGCCCTTTGGAGATTGGCCTAACAAAATGGCTGGGGGCCGACATTTCAATCCACAAACAAAAAATGGCCGAGTTATAAAAATGAGACCACTGATTGATGTTGGAGAGTAGTTTCAATCTTTTCCTATTAGGAGTATCTTATATATGCTTGTGTGTTATTGGCGAAACGTCTTATCGGTGAACACAACATCCTACATAATAGTCTTTACAACTCTATTCTAGTCTTGGTAAGATAACGTTCGTAACGCTTGAGAGCATGTGGTGTTTCTGTCCCGTAGATCGACGATTCGCAATCCTGCGGAGGCCCAACACATCGGCCTATCCTTTTGTTGCGGCGATGTTGGTGTTAGATGTCTTTTGGCCAAAGTCTTTTCTCAATGAATGTAACAAACGAATTTCCTATCTCCTATTCTATAAGGATCATCTAGAAAGCAGAGAGATTTGGTTCCATTCAAATAGAAAAGCTGACATAGATGTTAAGTGGTGGGAATATTCATAAAGGAGCCAAAATTTCATGGTAAAGCAATGAATAGGATGTAGATGAAGCCCGATATGACTCAACGTTTTCACTTTTTGCATCGCAGCTGAGTTGACGTTGATGGACTTGTGCGTGCTCTGCCGAGCCAGAAGTTTAATGTCACTAGCTTCATTATTACAGAAACTGATCAAGCTAGAAAGAAGGGATTTCCATATCTTCCTACAAATCCATTAATCATTCCTCGGAAAATCTTCGTATTTTCGAGCTCGTAGCCTTTGCATCGATGGATCGCCGATGAATCAACAACTTTCCTTGCGAGGGGTCTGTCCATGGAAAAACCTTCAGGGCATGTTTGCTTCTCGGGATTCAAAAAAAAAAACACTTGGAAAAAGGTAGAAATGCGTGTACGAAAAAGAGGATTGAAAAATACAGGAATTTTGTAAAATTGGTTGTTTGGTTCACATAGATAGAAAAATACAAAAAAAAATTGTAAATACAGGAATCTTTATCATTTTATGTCATTATATTTTTTGTAACTTTCTCTACTTAGGCCATGTACAGCGCAAGGCGCTTGTACAGGCGCTTAAGTGCCAAAAATAAATACCAATTAGATTGATTATCAGCTAAGCACCTGACCCCTCCAACGCTGGGCGCTAAATATTCGGTCGCTAGCGTACAGATCGCTGGCCAATCCAGTCGTGAGCGATAGGAAAACAAGCGCTAGCGCCCGGCGCAAGAACAAGCGTCGACGCAATCAGAAATCCCAGTCGCGAACGGGAATTGAGCGTAACTACCAGGAAATCGATCCTAGCGCCCGCTGTAAGCGCCCCTGTTGTACATGCTAGTATGGCCTTAATTATCTTGGTTGTTGGCACGCTCTCCCTCTGGCACGAGCACTCGTGCAGATGCCACGCTCTCCCTCTGGCATTCCATTTATAGGCTGTGTCACGATCTTCTTCTCCGCGGCACCATTACTTACTTTCCAAGTTCCAACGGAGACGACACAGTACCTAGTACAGTAGCTGGTAGCAAGTTCCGTCGTGTCGACGACCCCCCCACCACCTGACCCCGTCCTCCTTCGTTCGTTAGCCCAAAACAAGTGAACCACGGAGGTTAGGCGTAAAGCTGAATTATAAATGACCATGAAGTACAGTTCTTAATACAGTGCACCAAACCACTTTGCATGGCCGCATGCACGGGCTTCGATCCTTTGTATGTAACGTGTGACTCCCGTTCAAAAGGTCGCACACAAAAGAAGTCGGTACGATCCGGAGTTGCTTATTTTAGGTATCGAGATTGACGAAGTCACCACGGGCGTCCCGCTATTGATGGGAACGTCGCTTCCCACTGAACAATATTCCGCTAAATATAAGAAACACCAGTATCAAAACTGAGATTTGATACCATCCACCTAACCATCCAACCAAGGAATTGGTTCTCAAGGAGGGTGTGTTTCACACTGTGTACCCAACGCTACCAACCACACTACACGAGAGAATTCCTAGCCAAGACCACGTTTTATTTTCTGAGCACCCGGTGAACACGAAAGGCTGACTCGGTCCACGAAGCCGCGAGCTCTTTGGAGCTGGGCCGACATATCAATCCACAAAGCCAGCACACTAGGCCTAGCGGCATTTTAGAAGCCGAATGATTCGTACTCGGGTCGCCAGGGATTCACCAATGTGATCCTACTAGTGTTGATGTTGAGTAATCATGCAATAATCTCACATTTAATTCCATAATATTAAACATGACGATATCAACTACTACCATATTAAAAATCAAACATAATCATGCAACTAGAAAAGATTGGTGAAGCGTAGACCTCTTCTATATAGAACAGTTCGGAAAACCCCTGACGGGTACGACGAGGTAACCGAGTCCACGCCGCACGTTGGTTACAACATCCCACGATCTGAGAGCAGGCCCAACTAACTTAGCTGCGACGCGCCTGTCAACGGCTCGGTTTTCTTGGCTCAAGACTCGATTCATGCTATGTGACGCGACACCACACGTTGTGTGACGAGGCGAGACGTTACGAGTGAAGGAGGAAGAAGAGTGCATGTGAATCAGTCATATTTCCACTTGCTTACCAAGTGGTAGAACAACCTTCCTTATAAGAAGGTGCAACTCGATCCCCTCCAACTATTTATGTGGGACTAAGCTTTACACTCCCACCTGCCATACATGGGTTTTGAGAGTTTCCAGAAATTTTGTTTGGGCTGCCCATATATGGGCCCAAACTCTAACAACTACTACACCTTTGCCTAGTTCTCAAAATGTGCTGGTCCGGGTAGCGCCAGCCCGACGATGGTGGTGTGCGGTGAATTGCACATCGACCGGTGGCAGCGGCGGAATGACGCAAGAAGCAATGATAACAAAAACCCTACATACCTACTCCCTCTGTTCCAAATTATAAAATAATGACTTATAGACTAAAATATGTTTAAATACATATATTTCATAAAAAAATCTAAAATATTTATACTTTGGAACGGACAGAATAGCAGCGAGACAAAGAGATAGAGGTGGCATGCAGATAAGCAACTTTGATCAATCGCGCAAGAAACTACATCCACAATCAGCGTCCACAATGACCTAAACCTATCACCTATGCATGGGCGGTTGATATTTGTGCTTCTTAATTTGGCGTGCAATGGACTAATTAATTAATTTTCGGCTAAACAAAGTTATTATTTCCGGCTTTGATCATAAATTAACTAACAAAACATGTTTTATTTGTCACAAATTACATTGTTGGAAACTTATTTCAAATATGAATGTAATGATATATTTTTATGGAGCTGTTTTATGGTGATTGGGACGGAACCGTGGTACCGTCCGGTTCCGCCGTATATGTTTTTTTTTAACCCTTGATTATGATATGATTTATTTTAACCATTAAAACACCTGCAGTCCACCATTTTTTTTGAGGGCAAACCATCCAAATTCACCGAGTCATCCTCTTTCTCTCACGTAAAATAAAAAGAACCATCATCATCCTCTTCTCTCCTTCCCGAGCGCCCGCACATCGGCCTGTCCCCACGCCTCGTGGCCGCGGACACGGCGACCAGGAGCTTGGACGCGTCGAAAGGGGAGACCGAGACGCGAGGCGTTGGCACGCGCTCCACCCCGAGGCCCCGGTTGGCGACGCACGACTCCTGGATCACCTTCCTCGTGGCGTGGTTGGGGACGAGCTCCTCCGGCCACAGCGGCCGTGCGGTGACGGGGCACGTGCCCTCCGCCGGCCTCTCCCTCCCCCACCTCCTGACTAGCAGCAGCATCCGGCCCGGGCGCCGTCGAGTCGGGCTGGTGAGGCATCGGAGTCGTCGGCGACCGGCGCCGCCGCACCACGCCGCACTGCAGCATGCTGCATGCCGGAGTCGTACGTGGACGAGCTGGGCTATGCCATGGACAAGCAGGGCGAGGTCCTGCCACAGCTAGACACCTTGTACATCCCGCCGCCAAGCCGTCCATCCGCACTGCGCCGAGGCGAGCTCGTGGTGGAGTACCGCGTGGAGAGGCGAAGTAGGGCGTGCGCTGCGAACAGCGCGCCCAGCGGCGATGCTCTTACGGACGTCTCTGTCTTCTACCTTACGGCCTGGCTCTCGCAGACAGCGCGGCCACGGTGGCACCCCCGTCGCCGACCTCGTCCCGCTCCACGGTCGTCCCCTCCTCAACCGGCGACGCTGACCTCAACATCGTCCCGCGCCATGGGAACCTGTGGACGCTGGGCTCGTCCCCGTCCTCGTCCCGTGCTGGAGGAGCTGGGCGCATCCCCGTCCTCGTCCTGTGATGGACGAGCTGGCGCCGCGAGCTTCGCGAGGTGGACATGGACGCGGACGAGCTAGGCGTCGCGAGCTCCGCGAGGTGGACGTGGACGCGGACGAGCTGGGCGCCGCGAGCTCCACGAGGTGGACGTGGACGCGGACGAGCTGGGCGCCTCGAGCTCCGCGAGGTAGACGTGGACGCGAACGAGCTGGGCGCGACGACGTCCTCCTCATGCCGTTCTCCCACGGAGCTAGCCGGCAAAAAAGAAATCAAGTCGGGACAGAGGAGAGAGAAAAGAGAAGAGGTAGGAGGAGATCGGATGTGAAACGTGATAAAGCAGTTTCTGCTATTTTTAGCCTTGAAATTACGTGCCCTCAAAAAATATAAGTACCAGTCCCACGTAATTTCGATTCTGGTCCCATATAATTTTGGTATCGTCCCCACATTTTTTAATACCGTCTGGTTCCGTCTATTTTAACACCGTTAAATTGAACTGATGGACGGTCTCTAAAATTGCCTATCACCGTAAAACATGTAATTTTTATGACATATACTGTATACTTGTTTGTTAAATTCGTGATCAAAGTTACACTTAAAAATCAAGGAGTTATATCGCTATCATCCGTTTCTCTCCTCTCTCTCCCCCAACCCGGAAAAATGTTAGTTAAACTCTTATAGCAATTCTCAGTCATGGGATGTCATCGAATCTCACCGTAACCCATGTTGCATCTCATAGCTACCACGGATCACGAATCAAATCTAACAGCCATGTGCATTTTTCTCAGTTGCCTTCAACTCATAGATGCATGAATCTCGATACAAATCCGCGACGGTACATGACTCGGCTGAGCACTGATTAACTTAATTCTCAACTAGGGAATTAGCAAACCGTTGATCTTTGCCTTTTATCACGCACATTGAATCACGCATGGATTAGAAAGCAGCCGAACACAACCCCAATAAAACGAAGAACATTTGCTCGGAAAATGCAGAAGGTGCAGATTTCATCTGACTGCCCTGGAAGTGCTCAGAACATCCGCTTGGAAAAAAACTACAACTACACAGTGAGTGGTTTGTGAGCCCGGGCTCACATGCTCCCGGTACTTTTCGAAAAAATATAAAAAATCAAAAACTTTGAAAAAAATCATATACGTACCTGACCATGGTCCGCATCGCCGTGAAAAATTTCGCATCGAAATGTCATCGTATGCGCCCTGGGTGAAAATGACAAATTTCTGACTGTCAGAAATTTGTCATTTTCGCCCAGGTCGCATACGATGAAATTTCGGTGCGAAATTTTTCATGGCGATGCGGACCATGGTCAGGTACGTGCATGATTTTTTTCGCATTTTTTGTAAAGTTTTCAATTTTTTTTTGCTCCCGAAAAAATCGGGAGCAGGTGAGCCCGGACACCATATTGAATTTCCGTACACCACCGTGCTTAATTATCAGAAAAGGTACATCATCATTATGTGTGAGATATCGAGTTGTTGCCAGGCTCCACCACGCCAAGCTTACTTCGTATACTACTGGTACACGAGCAACGTGCGGCTAATATACTCATGGCTAGTTTGGCAGCTCAGTATTTTCGAAACTAGAGTATTGCAAAACCAAAATATTTTATCACCAGGTTAAGGAATACTTTAGTTTAGAAGAAAAAAAGTCAGAACTAAATTTTCCAATGTGGCAAAAAACTACAGTTGTGAAGAATACTTTAATTTTTAGTCATGATATTCATTCGATCCAAACACCTTAAAGTATCTAATACCTTAGTATTCCTAGAAACCAAAGTATTCTTTAATACTACTTCAAAAATATTTTGATGCCAAACAGGGGCCTCATGCTCATAAGCTAACTCCTCTATTTTTGGCTATGGAACTCTCTCAACTCGCAATTGTATCCGTGTACAATGCCGAGTAATAAACCCGGCCCGTTCCTCCGTTTTTTTCATTGCTCGAAAAATAAAAAGAAGGGGAGTGCTAGGCGTCCCCCGGGGGCTCAAAACTTTCCAGCCCCCGGGTCCTCCTGCTGACACGTGTCCAATTCTGGGCTCCAAATCCCGCTTTTGCTTCTATGAAGCAAAAAACGGTTCATTGAAATAAGATTTTCGTACTATTGTAGCAATTTCCAAAATCACCCCAGAATCCTGCTTTTGCTCCTATGAAGCAAAAAAACGATTCGATTGAAATAAGAATTTTGTTCTATTGTAGCAATTTTCATTTTTCATTCAGATACCGCAATTGCTCCTATAAAACCTCGTAGCAAACAATTTGTGCTATTGTACCAAAACTGCACGACGATTGTAGCAAAAGGTAAATTTTGCCATTGTAGCAAAACCAACTTCGCCGGAGACATTGCCGGAGATTCTCGTCGGAGACCTCGTAGCAAAAAAAATTGTACTATTGTAACAAAATTACATGACGATTGTAGCAAAAAGTTCGTGCCTAGGTAGCACCGCGCCTCGATGCAGGCAGCAACACTGTCTCCGGTCGGAGACATCGTAGCAAAACATTTATTATATGGTAGCAAAACTATAGAACTTTTATAACAAAAATTTCGTGCAATTATAGCATCGTAGCAAAATGCAACCTCGCCCCTAGCACCGTCGGAGAGATCTGGTAGTCGGTAGTAGAGGAGGCGGTAGGAGGCCGGGAGCGGGAGGGAGCTCGGGTCGGCGGTGATGGCTCCGGCCGTGCAGGAGGAAGGTCGCAAGCGAGGTGGCGATGGATCCAGCCTCAATTGCGCGACAGCCCAGCGCGTCGGCGCAGGCTCGTGGAGCCGGGGCTCCTCGCCGTTGCCGGCGACAGCCCACCGGAGCGCGGAGGCGGTGCTCCTTGTAGACGCCGGACGCAGCCCACCGGAGGGTGCTGGCCCAGGCTCGCGGAGGCGGGGCTCGTCGCGGACGCCGGCCGTAGCCCCCCGGAGCGCGATGGCGCAGGCTCGCGGGACGGGGCTCCTCGCGGACGCCGGCCACAGCCCGCGCGGCGGCGCAGGCTCGCAGGAGGCGGGGCTCCTCGCCGGCGCCGACGATGCGTCTGCGTCGAAGTCGCGAGGCATCTCGATGGGGAATAGTTTTTTTTTTTTTGAACTGGGGATGGGGAATAGTTGGAGAGGATGACGGCGCTGCGGGACCGGTCACATGTCTCGTTTTCTTCCGTCACCATTTTGCCACGCGTCACATGCGCGAGGCGGACGATAGGACGCGCTGTGCCCCCGGAGGTATGGTAACGTTTCCTAAAAAGAAGCAACATCACGCCATGTTTTTTTCCATAAAAGCGTGCGTACTACCAAATCTACATATACCATCTCGGTCCAACGGGCAGGATCTGGCCAGCGATTCACGACGAATCGTTGTACGATCTCTCTTTAATCACATGGATACCGGATACGGACCGATCCGTGTATTAACCTCTGTGTATATCTGAATCTCTCGATCCTGCCATTTTTGTTCTCTCTTACCAAAGGAAAGAAGAACCCCACGATCAATCGTGCCCGCTGTTCGCCCATATAACCCGGAGCGCTCGCAGCCGGCCATGAGACGAAACGCCGACAGCCTTCGTACGGCCGCCGGAGCAGTGCGGCCGGCCGGTGCCGGAGAAGGCGGTGCTACGCTACGCCTTTACACGTAGGCAGTCCAGGCCACAACGGTCAAAACCCGAGGCTTCCGATTCCGAGGAGGAGCGGGGCGGCGGGTGGGGGCCCGCCACCACGCGCCGGACGTGACAAAACCGCACCGCGCTGCCCGGCACGCCACGGCCGCAATCACTGACCAGCTGCGCCCACGCCACTCCAAGCCACACTCTTTCTGTCCTTCACTCCTCGGCTAGCTCACTCCCGATCCCCACCTCTCGGCCGCGGCGCCGTCCGGTCCGGCCATGGCCTACTCCAAGGGTGCCGGCGGCGGCGGGATGTCGGCCGTGGACGCCATCCTCGCGGAGGCGGCCGATCTGGTCGCGCTGGAGCAGATCGCCAGGCTCAACACGGCGCACCTCGACGACGAGGCCGCGGCGCTGCCATCCAGCCTCGAGTCCCGCTTCCGCAAGCTCAAGTCCCTCCCCACCGCCCCGCTCCCCGTCAAGACCCTCGGCCGTAGCGTCACCGCGCCGCCGCGGCACCGCGAGGGTCCTCCTCTCGCCGACTCGCCCCCGCAAGCCAACCCTCCTGCGCCCGCGCTGGCACCGAAGGAGCAGACCTCTCCGCCGCAACCTCATCCTCCTCCTAGGACGACCGTCCCCGCGGTTCGAGAGGGCGAAGAGGAAGACGAGGAGGACCTGGAGCGGCTGTTCGGGCCGCGGCGCAGCCGGCCGACGCTGAAGGAGCGGAACAGGGTCAGGGACGACGACGGCTCCCGTTCGCCGCCGCCGCCGCGCCAGGCCTGCTGCTTCCCCTTCTCTCCCAAGAAGCCCCTGCAGAAGACCGCAACGACCAGGAGCGCCAAGAAGACCCACGCCGCCGGAGACGACGACGTCCTCGGCATCGACGCCGGCGAGTGGGGCGACGAGAACAGGAGGATGGTCACGGAGCTCAAGGAGCAGCAGCGCAAGCTCAAGAAGGGGCTCGAGGAGCAGGTCAAGGTCAGCAGGGAGACGGCCAAGATGGCGCGCTGGGTCAAGCAGGCCTCCGCGCGCATGACGCACACGGATGCCATTGACGACCTGCTCAGCGACCTCGACGACGACGAGGACCTCAAGTGAACGGAAATCTTCTTTAAAATCTTTGGTTACCCCTTGCCTAGACAGACAAACTATGAAGATGTCTAGGTTGCAATGCACAGTAGTTATATGATCTTCAGAGACAAGGGTATAAATTCTGCTGTTTTTGTATGAGCATGGACGAACAGAGATATATGTATGAAGCTACTCTCTGTTAGCGTTTCTTGTGATATAGCAACCATAGCAACTGACAAACGCACACACTTGTGATATACAGTATAATCTGCTTCTACATAAATTCAGTACATGTTGGGCACAGCTAGGGGTGCAAATAATCTGGTAATCTGAAGAACAACGGCAATAGGACTTGACAATTCAAGAGATTGTAGTGCACAGACAAACACAGGACAGTGACAGAGCTAATTGATTGATAGAATTTCGAGTTTACAGTCTGGCTTGACAATTTAAAAGGCTAGAACAACATCAATGGGACTTGACAATTCAAGAAATTGTGATACACAGACAAACACAAGATGGTGACGGTACTAATTGATTGACAGAATTTCGAGTTTACACTCCGTCGGCTGAGACCAGGAAGGAAGGTAAAGTAGAGACAAAAAAGTAGCTTTAGAAAAATGGTTACAAAGAATCACCTTACTTGTCTACTTCGAAAGATGATTCTTTACACAAGCTATCCTATGGTTAGGTGAAATAAGTGATATACAAGTCAATGCTCAGTACCACCTAATATTGTCCTTATCGTTCAAACTATGCAATGTGACTCAGGAATGCATAGAACTTGCAAACTTACGAGCCAATTTACCATCTCCACAAATATTTGTATTCCTGACTCATGATTTGATGTTCCCTTTCGAATTCTTCCCGTTCTGATGCCTGAAAGTCTTCTGTAACTGTTTCCTTGACTATGAGATCTGCACTCCGGTACAAAGACAACCGTACACCGGTTGAGCCTATGTTGTAAACGAATATGTAAATAGTACTCGGCTGTTTGTTTGCATACCTTCATTGTGCGGCCAGATAAATGCAGGCGCCGAAAGATATGACCTTGTGCCTAACCTCAAAACGCCAGAGTCTAGCAACTAAAGAGCAATCACTGTCAGTGTTTGCCGGCCCATTATTATTCTACAACAGAGAACTTACAATGGAGAAAACACTGGAGGAGGATTCTCTAGATTCCACGAATATTTTTGCAAAACACATAATTTGGATTAGAACTTCCTCTGTGCAATGACTATTGTCTGATGTTCTGCCATTCAAAAGAGGGACAAAGTATCAACTACTATTGTTGATAAAACCAAGCATTCAACTTTGTAATCAGGAGGTGACAAAGGAACATCTGCACAACTTGTTATGTTCATAGAAATCGAAGTCTAAAATTCCTTAGGCCCCACTTAGGAACTTGTTTAATTATCCCCCCGTAATTTCCTATCCCTGTTTTTCTCGGTGCGCGGTTAAATCTGAGCGGAAAGAATACAGGACCTGTGTAGGTCCGTGATTTTATACCCCCGTATGGACTTAATAAACTATCAACCAAGCGGGGCCTTATCCTAAAAAAGGTATTAAGTTACTATTTTCATCAAATTCAGCTGCAAACTATAACCAAATCGTAAAATATAGTTAGAGCAACTTAGTGCAAAAGAACATCGTACAGTGTTAAAAGATTAGAAGAACAATGCAAATTTCAGAGTAAATAAAATCAGCTCACTTACGATTACTCTTACTAGATACCCATCATCCCATCAAGCATGTGCAAGTGAAGTAGGGATTCTTGAAGTTATAGACATTGATATATCAGCCACTTCAGAGTTCCCGGGGTTCTAATTTCAGTAACCTGCCAAAGCAGGCATCAACCATTACATCTTCGAAAAGCAAGAGTGAAGCTGCAGATGAAACACTTACATCCCATCTGTTCCATTGTAACAGAGGCATCATGCAAAATTTCTCTAGCTTTTCTATCTGCGGTACAACCAGCACGCTCCATTTCGTAATATACTTCTGAAACCTATTCAAGAACATGAGCAAAATGATTTCAAGCTCGTCAAATATCCAGACACATAGATATTACTAATGTTTCAAATCTGGATATTTAACAGTTACAGTTAAGAGCTAAAAATAATATATTTTTTACGAACGAGTAAGGTTTTCTTTTTGCCACAAAGCATGAATATTAAGCAACTGAAGTAACAAAGAGTAGAAATACAGCAGGAGAACCTTTTCAAATCTTTTTACCCTCATGAAAGCCTTCATAAGTGTAGTATAAGTCACGACATCTGGGCTCATACCCTAAGAAAGAACAAGCACTGGTAAGAGAGTGCAAAAAAAAGTTAAATCATGGCACCCAAACAGCATTCTCATTCAGGAGAAAGTACATACATTGTCCTTGATATGCTGGAATACAGCTAGTGCCTCCAAATGCCTTCCAGCAGTACTAAAAGCATTTATTAACAAATTTAGCATAACAAGATTCGGCTCAATTCCTTCTGCCTCCATCAGCTGAAGAACACTTACAGTTTGTTCACACAGACCCTGAAAAGTGATAGCCATACGAATATGAGAAGACAGATAGATATTGATGGTGTTGAGAACAGTAAGGTTCTCCTCAAGGGAAGGCGACCAAACTAACAAAGTTAGAGCAACAAATCATGCACAGTTCCAGTCCAAAATAATAATATGTACAGTAGCAAGCCATGCCAAATTAAACACTCTTGGATAGTCCTGGATCAGCTAAAGCGCTAAAGCAGATAGAAAATAATAATTCATGTAAACCAGCTGTGTAGGTAACACAAAAATGCAGAAATAACTTGCAGAATCTCAAGTACTAAGAGTCCGGCAGATATTGGTGTTAATGGAACCAATTAAGCTTCTTCTGAAGGAGAACCCAACTACATCATCAGATATATTTGAAGATTTCATTATTTACAAACCTAAAGTAGCATGTAATGCCAAATTACTCACTCTTGCAATCCAGGTTCAGATATATTGCAAAACCACATGGAAAAAATAACTTCTTGCAGGTTGGCTCACTTTTTTCTTGACAACACAAAATGCAAAATCTACCCAGCAAATCTAATCATTTGCCATGGCAATTTTATTTCTTGATGTAACCGATTTGAACAGAAAAAAAAAGTTGGACTTCCAATGAATTATTTATGAATGGTCGTTATACCAGATCTAGAACAGTGGCTTGTGTTATTACTTTTTTTCAGAACATGATTTCTCTTGTGTTATTAATTGCTCCAGAGACAGGGAAATTTAGCATGCACAGGAATTTGAAAATGACATCACTGATCATTCAGTTATGCAAAGTTAATTTCCTCCATGTCCATCAGCACTAACCTGTTGAGCATAAGCATTCGCCAGGACACAGAAGATGCTAGGTGTAAGCTGCAGTTTTTCGGCTTTAAGAGCAGCTACACACTCGTGGGCATCACGAAAATGGCCATACTGCCCGTAGATGTCAACCAAAACTGCATATACCGCTCCGCTGTCCTTGAAACCTCGATTCCTCATCTTATCAAACAGCCTCTTGAGCTCATCCCACTTCCCTTGCTCCCCCAACCTGTTGATGATCGTAACGAAGATCTTCGGGTCAGGGTACATCCCTTCCTCCTGCATCAAAGCAAAGTACCGCAGAGCACGTTTCATGTTCCCGACCCGGCAGTGCCATCGGATCAACACATTCCACGTAGCGATGTCCGGCTTGACACCCTCGGCGCGCATTTTCTCGAACACCCTGCGCGCGTCCGCCAGCTGCCCATACTTGCCGAAGGTATCGATCAAGCCGTTGTAGATCCTGACATCGAGCTCCACCCCGAGCTCCTGCATCTCCATGACGAGCTCCGTGGCCTTCTTCCACATGCCGTTGTCCCTGTAGAGCCGCACCAGCGTGCTGTACCCGGCGGTGTCGAGCCGGATCCCGCGGCGCTTCATCTCGCCGAGGACCCACCAGGAGTCCTCGAGGCGCCCGGCGCGGGCGTAGGCGTCGAGGAGGAGCATGTAGGTGCGCCGGTTCCGCGGGACCCCGTCGTCGGCCATCTGGAGGAGGAGGGCGTCGGCGAGGCGGAGGTGCGCCCTGGCGAGGAGGCCCTCGAGGAGCGCGTTGTAGTGCGCGGCGTCCGGGCGGAGCCCCAGGTGGCGCATCTCGAGGAGGAGCGCCTCGGCCTCGAGCGCGCGGCCGGCGCGGGCCAGGGAGCGGATGAGGCGCGCGTAGGCGGCGGCGCTGGGGCGCATCCCGGCGGACTGCATGTCCGCGAGGAGGTGGAGGGAGCGGGCGAGGTCGGAGCTCGCGTGGGACTGGATGTCGCGGTCGTAGGACTCCCACGGCCGCTCCTGGTGGTCGTTTGCCGCGGCGGAGCAGCAGGCGACGGCGACGGCGACTGTGAGGCTGCCGCGGCGGCATCCTCGGCGGAGGGTCAGACGTTGCGGGCTGGGAAGTTGGAGCGGCGGGTGAAGGTGGCGGCGGACGAGGTAGTGGGCGTCCATATCGCTGCCTCGCTGTGTTCGGGAGCTGCGTGGAGAGCGGGAGACGTGAGAGGTGAGACTGTGAGAGGGAACGGATGGGGGAGAAACAGTAACCGGGTGTCACCACAGAAGGCACCAACCAACGCCGAATGCGTATTCCCATGAACCCGTCGGGTTAGAGCAAGTCTAGTAGAGCCCTCAAACCCTCAGACCCTTAAAAATAACCGCTTTTTTATAGTTTTGGATGAAAAAATCCCATAGACTAGAACCCCTAAACCCTCAAACCTGTAAAAAAATTTAGAGGTCCAACCCTCAAACTGGTTTCCAACCTGTAGAAGTGAGGGTTGGGAGGCCAAACTGCTCCCAACCCGCACTCCTCTTCTTCCATCGCGCGGGAGGGAAATTTCCTCCCAACCTCCTCCCGCCTCCTCCCGCCGCGCCGCCTCCTCCCGCCGCCGGCGGCCATGGAGGCCGCCTCCGCCGCCGCCGCGCCCCCGCCCGCCGCCGCGCCGGTCCCGCGCCCGCCCCGCCGGCCCCCGCGCCTCCTCCCGTCCCCGCCCCGGCCCCCGCCCCCGCCCCCGCCCCCGCGCTCGCCCGTGGGCCTACCGTGGCCGACATGGTGGCGGCCACCCACGTCGGGGCCAAGCGGCGGCGGGCCGGCCTCGCCGCTCCTCCTCCCGCCGCCCCGGCCCCCGCCCCGGCCGCCGTCCCCGCACCCGCACCGACGCCTCCTCCCGCGCCGGCTCCCGCCCCCGCCCCCGCCCCGAAGAGCCGGCCGAAGAAGCCCTCCCGTGGGCCGCGGGGCGCGTCCCCGGCCCCCAAGAAGCCGCGGAAGAAGGCCCCGGCTCCTCCCCCGCCCCCGCCACCCGCCGTCGCCGAACCTCCTCCCGTCGTGCACGAGGTGTTCGATGAAATGCCAACCCCATCCTCGTTCATGAAATCCAAGGGTTGGGGTTGAGGCAAAGACTAGAACCCTCAAATCCAACCCTTAAAGCAGTTTAAGGGTTGGATTTGAGGGTTCTAGTCTTTGCCCCTGTTTTTCAACCCTTAAAAGTGCCAAAAACTGGCACTTCTCAACCCTTAAAACTGCTATAAGGGTTTGAGGGTTTGAGGGTTCTACTAGACTTGCTCTTAGAGCAACTCCACACACACACACACACACACACACACACCCCAAGAGCCCCCAGGACCGCTTTTCTCCATTTCTCCTTCTCCATATCCCGTAGCTCCCGCCGTTTCCTGCAGCAATCACCTCCCATGGCGCCCAAGAAATTCAACCACCGGCGAAGAGGGCGGGGGCGACCTCCGCTGGGAGGGGTAGGGGGAGGGGGAGGGGGCGGCCGGACGGCTTGAGCAACACCGAGTGGGCGAAAGAAGTCGACCGAAGGAAGACGGTCACCGCCGACCGCAAGGCAAGGGACGAGAGGAAGAAGGCCAAGGAGGCGGAGGAGGCCAAGGAGACACGACGAGCGGCGGCGGTGGCGGGCGGGAAACCGTGCTTTCCTGCGCCGTCGCCACTGTTTACGCCGCACGGCCTCTATTTGCCGCCCGGCGCTTGGGGAACCCAAGGAAGCCAAGGAGGAAGCCAAGCAAGCGTGGCGTCACCGTCACCGTCGGCCTTCTCGCCGTCGCCCACCGCCTTCTCGCCGGCGTCGCCAGCCACACCCCAATGGAGGGGGGACTCCCTGGACTACGGAGACGGCGACCCGCACGGCGGATTCAACCCCAACATAACGTTCCGCGTCCCTTCCGCACTCAGCGCCGGCACCGGGGGCTCGCCGGCCATGCCATACCGTGGCCCTCTGTTCCCCCCTCCGGTGAACCCGGTCGAGTTCGACGGCGCCCGCAGCGTGTTCGGCCAAATGCCCGAATCGCAGGAGTCACAGGACGCCTGCATGGACAACATCATTGTGTCCGGCTCAGCGGCGGCGGTAGCATACACCGGGGGGAAGAAGAGGATGACGCCGGGGGAGACTTCGTCGGGGATGAGTTCGCCGGGGAGGAGGAAGAATACGGCGAGTACGAGGAGGAGGAAGAACAACCTGTCGCCGCGGAGAAGGGGAAGAACAAGAAGAAGAAGAAGAAGAAGAAGGCGGCCGCCGACAAAGCCGAGCCTCGGATCAAATGGTCCGCCAAGGAAGACGAGTGTCTCGCCGAAGCGTGGAAGATGGTGAGCATTGACCCAATCACCGGCGCAAATCAGAACTCGGAGAACTATTGGGCAAGGGTGAAGAGATCGTTCGACGAGCGCAAGCTTTGCGACCCCGAGTTCAAAGGAATTTACATGGAGCGCGGCGAGAAAGCGATGGCAAACCACTGGGCGGTCGTCCAGGCGGCCTGCAGCAAATGGCACGGAATCGTCGAGGAGGTCATGGCTCGCCCGGAGAGCGGCGCCGACGTCGAGCGACAGGTAAACCCCGACTCGGTCGCCCATGGCCTGTTCGTTCTACTTCGGCTGACATTTCCTTTTGTTGCGCGCCGGCAAATGGTACGGATGTTCGAGATGTACCGGCGGGACAACAAAGACGTCGAGTTCAAGTTCCTCCATGTCTACTCCAGGATCGAGAACTGCGAGAAGTGGGCCGAGGTTCGTGTGAACCTCGGCAAGGGGAAAGAACCCTTCAACCCCGACGCGCCGGGATCGGTAGCCTCGGATGGACGTCCAGAAGGGAACAAGAAGGCGAAGGCGGCGAGGGCTAGTGCACCGGTGACAGAAAGGCTGCACACGTCGATCGAGAAGTGCATCGCCGACGCCAAGACCCACATCGTCAAGAGGGAGGAGAAGTGCGAGGCGAGGTGGTTGCAGATGATGGAAAAACAAGACATGAAGATCGAGCTCCTCAAAACCAACGTCGCGGCCAAGAAGAGGAACACCGATCTGGCATTCCTCATGAGCGCCGACCCTGGGACGATCATGGACGACAAGGTCAAGGCGTGGTACATGAGCCACCGCGACCTCATCCTGAACGAGATACCAGCGCCGACCCCGACTCCGCCCCCGACGATGACCCCGACTCCGCCCCCGACGATGACCCCGACTCCGCCAACGGAAGGCTCCACCACGAAATCGACGCCGAGCACCGTCACCACGCCGGCATTGTCGCCGCCGATCGCTGCGCCATCGACCGACTCCTCCGTCGTGGTGCAAGTGGAGGACGACGAGCCGGCGATTTGAGGTCGACGTCGTCGATTTGGCCGCTTTTGATCGCCAAATTATGTTTTTTTGTGACCGCCGAATTCTGGCTGGATCACCGAACTTGCGATCGCCGATATGTAGCGGGAACATGTCGATTCAAAAAAAGAGTCTTGGGGACCGAAAGCTTGGGGGGGCGAGTGGGAACCGATGCCTCCCCAAGGCTTGGGGGGCGCCGACGAACGGGCTAAAAAACATTCGCCGGATACCCTGGGGGGGCAATGGCTAGAATTGCTCTTAGCGAACTATTAGCTGGGGAGACGAAGTTGCAGAATGCAGAGGGCCAATCTTGGTAGTACTATTCTGTACTTTTCTAACCCTTTGAAGGATGAAGATGGCGAAGGCGCGGGACTACTACACGGTACACGAACGGCGGTACTCGTCGCCCAGCGGCCGGCGAATCTTGGTACTACTACATCAATATCCACGTCAGCATCTGTCACTCCAGCGTGCACCGGCGATCTCTGACGTGGAGCCCGACGCCGTTGTGGCACGCGGACCGTCTGTCAAAGGACAGACAATCAACGAGACGTAAACGAATCGAGTCGTATCACCAGGTAACTGAAATCTGACACGAATTTATATCTCGACCTCGTTTTTATTCAATTTTTTCAAACAAGAAACCATTGATACATATTACAACGGATTACAATACAATACAATACGGTGGTTACCCATTGACCCCGAGGAACAAAGAGTTGTCTAACTACATATATTTTTGATAAAGCGAATATATTATGTCGAAAGATATCTAGGATGCACACAACTAAGAAAAAAAGACCCCGTCGGAGTGATGGAACACTCGCAACAGCAACAATTTAACCACCACCAAAGTACAACACCCGGACCGCAAAAAAGTTCTCCAAAACAATGTCTTCAGCAAGGCCATTGCCAAGTACAACCAATGAAGGCCAGACCTTGGGGTTTCATCCTGAAGAAAGACCGTGATTCCAAAACAATGTCTTAAGCAAGGCCATTGCCAGGTACAGCCAATGAAGGCTAGACCTTTAGCTTTCACCCTGAACATCGCGGCTCTTTACTTAGTACCACCAGAACGATATCCACTTGTGTTGCCGCTCCCTCTTGCCAAGGCCGCTGCTGCAAGTACCCAACACCTGACACACAAGAAAACTTGTGCCTAGAGTCTTCAACGCAACCAAACCTCCTCTCCGCCAACACAAGCCTCCGATCACAGCCACCATGACTTTCTTCACTACTGTCAATGTCATGGAAATCTATTAGACATATCGCATGACCACGACAAGACAGCGAAGCTTCGCGCCTCGCCCTCATGAAGCATCTCTGGCCATAGATGAGAGCACGCACGACCGGATCAATTCCAATCTAGATATCCACTGACGCCATGCGCCAATCCGTGGAGATCTCCGATGGGAAGACCGGAACACGGCGGCAGCCCGATCATGGAGGAACACATGTAGCAGATCAATGATTTGGTACTCGAAGACCAGCAGGACCACCACTAGCAGATCGGAGTGGGATCCCGAGATTCATCACTCCAGATCACAACGAGGCCGGTCGTTAACCTCCGGAGAAGAGGTCACCGCCGCCATGCCCGGGGCCGCCGCCCCGGGTCCCATGTGATGTGCCCCGTCGAGCGGCGTAGATGCGATCCGGCCACGCGCCACCGCCGCCATCTCACCCTCCGGCCGCCGGCGCCACGCACCACCACCACCATGGATGAGATCAGGGGCGCCTCCCCAATTCCCCCCGGGTCGCGACCAGCGGAAAGCCCCGCCACCGCCATACCGCCGAGGCATGGCCCGGCGACACCTCCGACGGCGACCGGGGGGGGGGGGGGGGGGGGTGGGGAGAGAGGCTGGAGGAGACCGGAGGAGGGTCGAGGGGGAGCTCCCCGGAGTGGCGCGGCGCCGCCACCCGGAGGAGGGTTAGGTCATGGGGGAGGGTTCCTGACGGAGCCGTCAACTGCACATATATGAAATCAACTATTGAAGAAATATGATCAGGGCTTATGTCGAAGAGTACAAAGGATAGACAGTCAACGAAACGTAAACGAATGGAAGTCCACGTACGATCAGATATGTTCAAATGGTCAAAGGTTCGGCCATATTTCCACCAACTGAAACCTGACAGGATTTTTATATCCCGATCTGGTTTGTATTCAATTATGAAATGACTTATTTTAATGGAGATTTATTGCAAGAAGAGACTTTTGCTGCATAAACGCTTATGTATACTAGTACAACCTCTCATCCGTAATATAAGACGTTTTAGCAAACTAATTTAGCTTACTAAAACGTTAAGTTATGGAATGGAGGGAGTACGACGCAACAGCTATCTCGATCACATACTACTCCCTCCGTTCCATAATGTAAACCTTTTTAGCATTTCTCTTTTCATCCGTATCTAGACATGTTTTAGTGCAAGATTTATTTTGAATCTTACACTAAAACATATCTAGATACGGATGGAAAGAAAAATGCTAAAAAGGTTTACATTATGAAACGGAACGGAGGTAGTATGATGCTAGTCGTTCCTTTCCCTTTACGCATGGTGCAGTCTACAACCAGTGGCCGTAGGGTAGCCGTCGAGCTGTGTCGCGTCTACGGTCTACGTATTCTCGTATACGCCGCACCCGCACAATGTTGTTTATCGACCGCACTCTCCACATGATGGTCGTTACAATTGACTAGACTGACGTGATGACCATTTGATACTTGCGTTTGCCTTTGTCTACTTGACAACTCCAGTCAATCAATCAGAGAGTTTACACACGCCAACCCTAGCTACTTAGCTAGTCAGCTGATGGAGTGATGGGTAGCTAGCAATATACTCGCTTCATACCAAAATATAAGATGTTTTGGACTGTTTGCTTTCCATCCGTATCTAGATTTGTTTTAGTGCAAGATTCAAATGAATCGTGTACTAAAACATGTCTAGATACGGATGGAAAGCAAATAGTCCAAAACATCTTATATTTTGATACAGAGTGAGTAGTTCGGTCAGTACCGTACTGAAAATGTGTTCAGCACACCAAAAATGTGTTCACTTTAAAGGGTGTTGGACACTTGTCCAACACATTTCGGACCCACAGTGCTATCACTTTAAGGGGTGCTAGACACTTGTCCAACACATTTCGGGCCCACAGTGGTATCCCCAATTTTTGAATATCCATGAATAAATTTTAATACAGCTTTATTCAACGGAATGTAAATTTTACAATTTTATTGAAATTAAAACTAAACCCTAAACATAATTAAACTCCCTAGACCTACTCCAATATTTCAGTCTTGGAGCACTCCCTTGACCGACGTGGCTGGCGACAACCTCCGTCCGACCACATCAATGTCGATGACCGTCGTAGCCAGAGTAGGCGCCACATAAATAAACCTAGTCTACGGCGATTCAGATGCACCGACGGCCCGTCGGAACTTAGCCAACGTCGATGTCGATGACCGAGGTAGGTGGTGCAAAGGACGTGGCCACCCCCCCCCCCCCCCCCCCCCTCCTCCTCCGTAGAGCTGCTTGACACCTTCGCATGTCATGGCTGATAGTGTGGCATGTTGGGTGAGTTTAGTATTGGAGGGATTGGGCTGTAAGGAGTGTGGCATGTTGGGTGTAGAAGTGATGTTAAATAGGCGGGCACGCAGGCATGTCGTGGCGACGAGGTTGCGCATAGGCATGTCGTGATGGGATGCATTCTCGACGTGGTGTGCATGCTTCAGCTGGTACATGCATGCTCACCCGCATGCCCGCGTTGGGAGAGGCGTCGCCGCCTCGTTGCGCCATCTGGCTCGCTGCGCATTGCTACCATCATGCAGGTAGTGCATGCATGCTCACTCCTGTTATGACTGTCGGAGGCTATGTTCGGACGGTGTCCGGCGGCCCCGAACAGGCCCTCAAGTTTGGAGATCCGCTCGAGGGTGCCGGACAGAAATCGAGTCGGGCCAAACCGTTGGGATGCCGGTTTGACCTTTTTCGTGTCCGACATCCCAATAAGCCTTTTGGGGTGTTTTGGGAGTGCCGCTTAAGAGCAAGACGTTAGAGTAAAGAAAAAAGAGTTGGGAGGAGTTGGTGCAACCGACCTGTGGAGCTGCCAACCTAATCATCATTCATGGATGCATGCAGGCCCATCCCGGCAGATCGAGAGGTTAGCTCGAGACGGTGCACGAGCAGAATGCATATTCATGGGTCATAACTAATACATATCATGTGGAACCGGTGAGCGGCTATTGGTCAATCCACCATGCACGCATGTAGGACGAGCGCTGCAAAATTAGACGCAAACGAAACCACTCCGTATACCCATAGTCAGCAGGATCATATCGATGGGACGTACCCATTCCTGTGACATGGTTTTAAAATTCAGTGAGATTTCATCGAAATTCACTTAATTTCAGTGATTTCGGTAGACCCTGAAATAAATGTCTTTCGGTCAAAATATTTCAACACTTTCAGTACTACATAGGAATTTTAAAAATAATTAAAATATTTTTAAAAATCTAAATATTGAAATGAATTTTAGGAGAAAATTTTGGTCATTTGGCCGAAATGTAAAGCGAGAATTTCAGTGATGAGTGAATTTTAGTGATTTCGGTAGTGGCCGAAATTTTTCTGAAACTGAAATTTAAAGCCATTCTTGTCTCCGTGTTTTTTTCCATGTAGAGTGAGGAGCTGATCAGGATTAGCTTGGAGTACGTACTAGTACTAATCTTGCTGTGTGGTAATAAGTGATTAGTGGATCAGTGTTCCTCACGAAATTAGACGAGTGAGCGAGCTGATGACTACTGCTTTTGATTACTTATATCAAGCGGATACAATCCACATGTCTTGTAAATTCGCATTGCAAACTTTCTGTCGATCTCAGGCGGTCTTGTCTCATTACATGCGGCATTATTTGCGCGTACGTACGTACGATTTGATGCCCACGGCCGGGCCGCACCGGCTAATAATGCTGCGTAGAAAACAAAACAAACCACATACATACAGCTTCTTACCATGGCCTCCTCCTCCTTGGGTAAACAAAAAAAAACTTTTAAGCTCTGATTTACACATGTGAACCGAGCGGCCTGACGACGGCGAGTCTCCCGGCAAACTGTCACCAAACGCCACACTCACTCAAGCCGCGCGCTCACACACACTGACACTGCATGCATCGGGATCCTGCACCGGGAGAGGGTCGGTAAGGTTTTTGGGGGAGGGTCTCGGTGCAACTGCTCGCTTGCATCCGACTCCGACTGTTCGACTCCATTTGCGCCGACTGGTCGACTACGTCACCCTCAACATCATGGCCGACGACAACAACATTGTGGTGGGAACCTTCCTGGTCAACGGGTATATATATATGCTACTCTTCTCTTTGTTTTCACTAGTATTTGGTCCATATGCAAATATGTTAGTTCAACATGTTTAGTTTGTTGTTAGATTTACTACTAGTACATATATGATGTTGCTTTTGTTAATTAAACTCGTCAGGAAATTTGCTGAATATTCCAACATAAACTTCATCATATCCACGTCAGCCTTTGTCAGTCCAGCTTGTACGGAATCTGTGGACGTACGTACGTAGGGTACTCCATCCAGCCGCGTCAACGGTCTACGATCTCTACCAAGGGTACCACCTGCGGTACTTGCTTTTGCCTTTGTCTACTAGCGATCAAAGTTTAGACGCCAACCCTAGCTAGCTCGGTATCGGTCCTAGTAGCATAGCGAGGCGTTAGAGAGGAGTTGGTGCAACAAACCTGATGTGCTGCCAACCTAGCTAATCATTCATGGATTCGTGCAGGCCCAATTCCGGCGTTCTCAGCTCTCGAGACATACGTACGGTGGGTGCACTGTATATGCATGCATGGGACGAACATACTCATATGGAACCGGTGAGCTGCTATTGGTCCATGCTGTGCAACGTGCATGCATGTACGAAGAGCCACAGCTGCAGAATGACGCGCAACGAAACAACTCTGTAACTCTGTGGACGATTAGTCAGCAGGATCATATCCATGCATGGGACGAACCCACTCTGTCGCCGTGTTGTGAGAAAAGGTTCAAACATTTTATATTTAGAAACGGAGAGACAGTCGACTAAGAATTAGCTTAATTCTACTTCCCCAACTCGCAACCACCATCGGTCTAACCGTCGTTCATCCCGTCCGCGGCCGGCGAGCTGTGCGGCGCTTCGCCGCCCCGCCCGGCCCCGAGCAGGGATTTGGATTTCGCCCGGAAAAAACGAATTCCGGCCGAGCCATTTCGGTCGGGACCGGTATAAGTATTTGCCGAACAAAAACTTATGAAATTTTGGCAACATAAATTAAAAAATTGAAGTTCAGTTGAATTCTTCTTGAAAATTCAATTTTCAGGCAGATTTCGATTATTTTTCGTTCTAAGTTTCAAATTTTGGTTCTCGCTTTTCGTCCGAGATTTCATCGAAATTTCTGAAATTCGCCCATTTCTTTAAGGACCGGTAAATTTGCAAAAACAAAATCCAAATCCTTGGCCCCGAGCTACTCCTCCGCGGGGCCACCACCGCCCCGACCATCCCTTTAAACACACCCTTCTTCTCCGGCTCCGACGACCCCGCACCCCCGGCCCACGTTAAGTTGCTTGCTCGCATCCACCTCCTCCGCCAAGGCCAGCCGCGTAGTCTACGGCTCCGGCTCACGCAATTCCTCGTTGCCGCTGTCACCAACTCGAGCTTCGTCACGCGAGGAAGAAGAAGACTAGGTTGTGCACGAGTCGTGACGCACTGATCGAACGGTGGGGAGGAATCGATTGTGCTCTAAGTTAATTCAGCAAAATCGTCTGATTAATTGAGCGGATACATTCCAAATGTGATAAATTCGCATTACAAACTTCCTGTCAATCTCAGGCGGTTTCTTGTCTCATCTCATGCGGCATTATTTGCCCGTATGATTTGACGCTCACGGCTGGGCCGGCACCGGCTAATAATGCTGCTTAGAAAACAAAGCAAACCACATAATTAAAGGTCCCTCCCATGGCCTCAATTTTCCTCCTCCTCCTCCTTGGGTCCAAAAGATTTTTAGGTCTGATTTACACACATCTGATCAGAGTCGACGTACGATCAGGTAGGTTTTTTTTTTTTTTTTGAACAAGAGATCAGGTAGGTTCAAAAACTTAAAATTGGTCAAAGGTTCGGTCGTATTTCCAACAACTGAGAGTCTGAGATCTGACGGAATTTTAATATCCCGGCAAGAAGAGACTCTTGCTGCACAAACGCTAGCTCATGTATAGTATACGTAACCAACACCGCTAGCTGAAGTGCACAAATCAGTGGACGTAAGGTGTGTACCCGTCGAGTTGCGTCGCGCCTCCGGTCTACGAATTCTCGAATACGCGGCACATGATGCATGTTGGGTATCGATTGCTCTCACTTTATTATTATTATTATTATTATTATTATTATTATTATTATTATTATTATTATTATTATTATTCATGAACGTTACAGTTGGCTCTAGACTGACGCGATTGACGACCATTCTGTGCTGCAAACCTTCTGTGCTGCCAACCTAATCATTCATGCATGTTTTTGCACTCGTGCAGGCCATTGCATCCGACGGTGCAGATCGAGAGGTTAGCTCGATCCGACGGTGCACATTGCATGCGCATGGCATGGGTCAAACTTAACAAGTGATTAGCTTGGAGTGAGGATTAGCTTGGAGTAGTACGTGCTAATCTTGCTGTGTGATAACAAGTGATTATACTGGATAAGTGTTCCATACGATCGAAAGATGAGTAGTGAACGAGCTCATAATTAACCACTGCTTTTTTTCTTCTTTAATTATAACCGGATAGATACAGTCCGATGGCAGTACAAACTTTCTGTCGATCTCATGCAGTCTCGTCTCGTCTACTCTCACACGGCATTATTATTCGCCAGTACGATCGATTTGACGCTCACGGGTTGGCACCGGCTAATAATGCTGCGTTGAAAACCACGGACGTAAAGCTTCTTCGCATGGCCTCCTCCTTTTTCATGGGTTTGTCTAACGTTAATTCTCGGTCGAATGACCTCATCGTGGCATCAGCATCTTCTTCTTCGCCTCCGGCCTCCCCTCGCAGCCACCGCCGGCCTCCCCCCCCGCTGCCGGCGCGCTGCCGCGGCGCCTCGCCGCCCCGTCCTGTCCCGAGCTCCTCTCCGCCGGTCCACCGTCGCCCCCGACCATCCCTCTAAACCCCCCATCTTCTTCGGCGCCGACGACCCCCGCACCCCCCACCCCCAAGTTAAGTCTCTTGGTCGCCTCCACCGCGGCGCCCGCGTCTCCAGCGGCTCCGGCTCCCTATGGTCTCGTCCCGCGTGAGAGCTAAGCTAAGCTAATTCTCAGTTAGCAAAACCGCTTTTTTCATACGTGCTCCCTCTCCTTCGGTCAAAAAGCTTATTGGGGTCTGATTTGCACATCTGAACTGGACTGATCGAGCGACCTGACCTGACGACGATGAGGTCTCCGGGCAAATTAACCGCCACCAAACGCCACTCACTCAACCCGAGCGCTCACACACTCATGACACTAGCTGCATCGGCGTGCGTGCGTGCGCCCGGTCGATCGAATCCCTGCCTCAGCAGAACTTGTGTGTTAATTTGTGGTGTCACAGTTCTGCCGTCGTTTTCCTTGTGAATTTTGTTGTGCGATCCTACTTTGACGGACCACGAGGCGAGATCACAGAAAAAGGTATGTGAAAGAAAGCAGGCCAAAATGTGGACGGGAAAGGTGGTGCGTCCGTCCCACTTCTTTCCTTGCAATAGTTGTGATCTTCATGAGCAATTTACTTAACCATCATTTGCCGATCAGTAGCTGATCTTGGCCTGAATTAATTAATTACGACTCTGTTCTTTGTGCGTCTTGTGTGTTTCCGTAGCTAGCCTGAATGGCCAAATTCTGGTCCACCTGTGCCCACCACTGATCTCAGTGCACCTATATGACTCTCACTGCCCGTGGAAAATTGGGTGACCATGGCGGCACCAACCCCAGAATCGATATGATCATGTCCCCGACCTAGCTATAAAACTCGCCCGAACCACACTCCACTGAGCAGCTCCAAAACGTACCACTACACTTCCACAGCTCCTTTACTTACCACACGTACGCACACATAATCACTAGCTAGCTAACTCTGAACTCTGAGCTCAATGGCGCCGTCGCTCCTCCCGGCGTTCACGGTGCGGCGGGGTTCCCCGGTGCTGGTGTCGCCGGCGGCTCCAACACCCAGGGAGACCAAGGCGCTGTCGGACCTGGACGACGCGGAGGGCATGCGGTTCTACAGCTCGGGCATCCACCTGTACCGCGCCGACCCGGCCAAGAATGGCGTGGACCCGGCCGCCGTCATCCGCGAGGCGCTGGCCAGGGCGCTCGTGCCCTACTACCCGCTCGCCGGCCGCATCCGCGAGTTGGAGGCCGGGCGGAAGCTCGTCGTGGACTGCGAGGCGCAGGGCGTCCTGTTCGTCGACGCCGACGCCGACCTCACCGCCGCCGACTTCGGGGACGTCCAGAGCCCGCCCTTCCCCTGCTTCGAGCAGTTCATCCTCGACAGCACCTCCGTCGCCGGGGTCGAGCCCGTCATCGACCGCCCCTTGCTCTACATTCAGGTACGCCCCGTCATACACACATGTGATCGATGATGTGACATGTCACTGTCACCGCCTCACCGGTCGGAATTGTAGTGCCGTGTAGGAGTAATTATTGATGTCGGACGTCGGTGCGTGCAGGTGACGAGGCTCAAGTGTGGTGGCTTCATCTTCGGGCAGCGGTTCTGCCACTGCGTGGTGGACGCGCCCGGCGGGATGGACTTCGAGAAGGTGGTCTGCGAGCTGGCGCGCGGGGAGCCCGGGCCGGCGGTGGCGCCGGCGTGGGGCAGGGAGATGTTCATGGCGCGGGAGCCGCCGCGGCCGTCGTTCCCGCACCCGGAGTACAGCGAGCCGGCGGGCGCTGACAGGATGCTGACGACGCCGGCGTCAGACATGGCGCGCGTGCCGTTCTTCTTCGGCCCCCGCGAGATCGCGGGGCTGCGGCAGCGCGCGCCGCCGCACATGGGCCGGAGCTCCCGGTTCGAGCTTGTGGCGGCCTGCATCTGGCTGGGCCGCACGGCGGCGCTCGGGTACGGCGCCGACGAGGAGGTGCGGCTGTCCTTCATCGTGAACGCGCGCGGGAGGGCCGACGTGCCGCTCCCTCAGGGGTTCTACGGCAACGCGTTCGCCTACTCCGTTGCGGCGACCACGGCGGGGGAGCTGTGCGCGGGCGGGCTCGGGTACGCGCTGGAGCTGGTGAAGAAGGCCAAGTCGGCGGTGACGTACGAGTACCTGCAGTCGGTGGCCGACCTGATGGTGGTCCGCGGCAGGCCGCTGTTCGCGCTGACGAGGACATACATCGTCTCCGACGTGAGCCACGCCGGGTTCAAGAGCGTGGACTTCGGGTGGGGTGAGGCCGTGTACGGCGGTCCGGCCAAGGGCGGCGAGGGGCCGTTCCCCGGCGTGACCAACTACTTCTCCAGGTCCAGGAACGGGAAGGGGGAGGAGGGCACCGTGGTGCCCGTCTGCCTGCCCGTGGACGCCATGGAGAAGTTCCAGCTCGAGGTCCAAGGCCTCACCGCCGAGATCTAGCTAGGCGGGCGCGTGCAGCGCATACCACATACGTCTCCACGTACGTATCCAAAGTGCATCGCCATAGATGCCACTCCATTTCTGATGGATTAAGTTTTTCTCATGTGCTACTGTAGCTTATTTAATCATTAACCTGTGTGTGGTATGTACGAACAGGATAACATGTTCTGTCCGCGCAAAATTGTATGTAATTGCACTGGATTTGGTAAGGAATAATGAAATGTACTATGCTACACTGCTACTACATGGACATGATATGAAGTGGAGTCAACGTCTAGCTACAGATTGCATTTATATATATAATGGATAAGGGACTCTTTGATTTGTAGGATAGCAAAAGCGTAGGAATAGGAAAATCATAGGATTCCAATGTCATGCAAATTCCATTCCCACAGGATTTTGCATGAACCAAACTTTGTTTGATTTTATCAAAGAAATTGTAAAAAGAGGTTGGAGTGAATGCTAGAATTTCTATGGTAAGTAGTACAAATGATTCCTTAGGAAAAATTCCAATAGGATCCAATCCTACAAATCAAATGATTAAGATAGGAAAATTTCCTATAGGATTTAATCCTCCACAAGTCCTATGCAATTTCTTTGAATCAAAAGAGCCCTAAATGGATACGATGGGATTTTTATCTACCAATTAAAGTTAGATGACATCAGTGAACGGCAACAACCACTTCTCTAGAAGCACGACGAGATCATTTGCATGCTGAACTCTGTTCTCGTTTCGTTTCAATGGAGCAGGGAGGGGCTAGCTAGCTTAGAGCATCTCCAACGGGCGCCCAACGCGTCGGCGTTGTATAAAGATTTTGCAGCGACGAAATAGACGTTTGGCGCGCCGCGCGCAGGTTTCGCTTTAGCAGTCGCGCTATAATTTAGCGCATCGCTGCCGTGCTTCAGCAGGCGCGCTAGATTGCAGCGCGCGAGCCAGCGGAAACAACATTTGCACTTCAACATACAACCGTGAAGATCAAATAAATACCAAATAAATCAACAATAAATTGTATAATTATTATTACAACACAAACAATAAATCATATAAATAACTCATCTATATGCATCAATGCACTCTAATTTAAATTCTAAAACTAAATGTGGACCAAATTCATCAAAGTTGAAGTTCACATACCTTCAAGGTGTTTTCTCAAACACCTTGCGCGCGTGCAGATGTGCGCCCGCGAGGTGGCAGCGGCTACGGGTTGCCGAAGCAGCGGCGGCGAAGCGGCCGCCCCAACAGCAGCCGCCGGAAGCGCCGGAGGTGTCGGTGAAGGCCCGGCTCGCCCGGCTCGATTCAGCGCCGCGGTGAGCTCCGCGCAGCCATATGTAGCGGCGGCGCGCTAGGGAGTAGCGGAGGCAGCGCCGGCGACAGGAAAATCGACCGGCGCCGGCGACAGAAAAATCGCCGGACAAGTTGGGGGGAAGAGATGCGAGCGGCGGCGCGAGCAGTGGGATTTTTCAGCGGTTGGTAGCTCGCGCCAGATTTGCTGTCGTCCCGCGCGCTGTAGTCACCGCCCCAAATTTGGGGCCAAATCTACCGCTTGGCAGCGCGCGCTGGACGTTTTTTAGCGAGCGCGGGTTTTTGCCGCAGCCGCTGGAGCGCTGGATTTCGCTCCGCGCGCGCTAAAAAGTCGTTATTTCCAGCGCGCGGTCCAAATAGGGCGCCTGTTGGAGATGCTCTTAGAGGAGTAAGTACACGCATGCAAGATATGTCAATATTATGTTACACAGATCTTGTTGTCGTCACTGCGACGATACTCATCAGCTCACACACTAGTAGGAAAAGGGATATACCCGCTGGGTCCTCACTGGCGAACAAAATATACCGTTCACCAGTGATAAATACCGCTGACGAATGAGAAATATGGTTCGCCAGTGGAACTTAACTTACCACTGGCGAACAAGCTGCTCTGTGCGCCAGTGGTAAGAACGTGATGCAGGGCCACCTACCGCTGGCGAACGAGACGCTAGTTCGCCAGCGGTAGGTTAAGTACCGCTGGCGAATGAGCTTTTTGGCTCGCCAGCATTCGCTGATCTATTTCTAAATGAGTGGAATTCCGCAACCCGGCGGCACTGACTACCACTGGCGAATCATATTATGTGTTCGCCGATGATACTAAGGGTACCACCAGTGAACCTGAGTTTCTGTGCGCCAGCGCTACATGTTGCCACCGCCCCCGCCACGAACCACACCACTAGATCTTTGCCTTATCTTTTTTTTAAACAATCTTTGCCTTATCCCTTTCTCTCTCTCACACCAACACGCCTCCTCTCCATCCTTTTTCTCTCTCACCCCTCCATCTCTTTTCTCTCTCTCACGGGATCGATCCCCTCCGCCGCCAGTCTTTTCTCTCTCGCACGGGCTGAGGAAGAAGCCGGGGTGCTGGGTCCAGCGTGTGCGCGGGCGACCGCCGGCGCCGGTGGAGAGCAGAAGGCGCCGTCCTCGTCCTCGCCGCTGGTGGACGCGCCGGAGCCGGAACCGTCGCTGTAGTCGAGCGGGGACGCCGGGCTGCCACAGGCACACCTCCCCTTCATCGCGGAGCCGGAGCCCGACGGTGAGCGGCGGCGCGACGACCGCCACCGCTTCCCACGCGTCACTGCTGGCCTGACCTTCTCCTCTGCTTCCTCGTTCATTGTTCCTCTATGGATTGCAGAGGAGTGAGGAGGACCGTACGTAGCTCCCTCCACCTACGACCTGCTGCCACGGCCGGCCTCCTAGTGCCAGAGGCTGTGCGGCGTCGCTCGAGGTCGACGACACATACACGCTGTGCAGCGTCGCGCCCGGCCCGCTGCCAGGCATCCCCGCGACGTCCGCGGCGGCTCCGTCCACCGCCTGCATCATCTCCCTCTTCACCACCTCCTCAACCGCCGGCAAGTCAAAGTCCCTGGCACCGAACGCGTCGGCGCCGTAGTCCTCCAGCGCCGGGGTCTGCAGGTAATCGGCGAAGAACCACAGCTGCTGCTGCATCTGCATCGGCGAGGACGAGCCCAGCTGCCGCTGCGCGAAGAGCGAGGCCAGCTCGTCCTGGAACTAGAACTCGCCGGAGAGGTGGCGGTTGTGCTGCTGTTCATGGCTCGCCCCCTACATGGATGGATGAATGGATCGAGCGGGAGCCGGAGCAGATGGCCTGCTGGCTAGCTAGATCCGGAATGCGTTTTTTTTAATCTGAAAAATATACCAGTGGCGAACAACCTTTTGGTTCGCCAGCGGTAACCTGCCTGACTACTGGCGAAAGCGGCGTTCGCCAGCGGTAACCCCTTACCACTGGCGATAGTACCACTGGCGAACCACACGTTCGCCAGCGCTAGGCAAATTGGGTTCCCTAGCAGTAGGCTTTTTCCTACTAGTGACATTTCACAGAAAAAAAAAACAGAGTCATAGGCAAGACAACAGTGTAAAATTTGTAAAAAAATATGAACCCTGGAATGGTGTTGTATTGCCATATATATAGTACATGATGGGAGAGGGAGTACAAGAAGGTCATTATGTTTAAACTAATTATATCTTTGTTATCCCGGGTGTACATGTATTTTATCAGTCCTCACACTTGTTGCGGTAGTGAGGCTGATAATTTCGACTGGATTTGATCTTGCACTTCTGTTGTCTTATCCGTTTCGACATCATCACTTGCATCTCTGATGGACGACACCTAGTGCGGTGACTGTACCCACTTCCTGTGCCTTCATGATCTCTTGGTTCTTCCCTCCTACAGTCATAATGGGAGTGTTGTGGATGCTAGTGACGATGCAAACGTTGTCGACTGGAGTTGTTGCGAATGAGTTGTTGTAGATGTTGACTTTGTTTGTTGATATCGAGGTAACCGGTCAAAATGTAGCCATGGTCGATGGTCATGATGGATGTAATATTCATCGTATTTGATGTAGTCGTGGTTAATATAAAGAAAATCGGGTCTACATTATGTTCGCACACAAAGTTCGTTAAAATATGATATTTTTGGTAGAAAATGTTTCGTGAAATGTCATATTAGAGCCCTAGAAATTTTCTTTTACAACGACCACAAAAATGCGACTAGATGTTCCCGTGAGCCAAAATATCGTGTACGCCTTCACCCCTTAGACTTCATATGAGTCATACATGGCTATGTGTTTGAGCTTCTATTTTATGCTCAGTTTGTCTTGCGGCTATGTGCGTCCTTATTTATACAGGGACCATGTGTAAACTCGTTGTGCTTGTATTGACTTGAAGCGAACTTTTGATTTTAATTAAAATTTCATTTGTTGAAATAGATCAACATGCATGTGACTTAGGCACACTTCTTTTCGGCTTCTAAAATGGTTTTTCCAAGAAGCTCCCCTCCTCCAGCTTTTCCCGGAAGCCCTACTCAGAATTTCGTTTAGACTTCCAAACTACTCTTTTCAAGACTAATTTAGAAGTCTAAACAAATTTATAAGTCGAGCTTCTGGGAGAAACTGGGGGAGGGGAGCTTCTCGGACAAGCCATCTTAGAACCTGAAAAGAAGTGTGCCTTAGTCCTTGATTGTGAAGAAGATACCATGAAACTTTAATGATTATACCGTGTTGGTAATTTTTAGGAGAATCGAACTAACCATGAACCGGTCAAAATAGCAATGCTTGAAAGCATGAACCTGAAGCATGGCCATTTTTTTTTCTGATAATTAGAATATATTAATATCACGACGATGATAATTATACGTGGCCTCAAGCTAGTCGATATTGAGGATGCGCCCGACCTAATTATTCTTAAAAAAGAAAAATAATCATAGTTAAGCATAGTGTCGACATCGCTAGATCCACCAACGAAAGTCAGATCATATTAGTATTTACAATAAGTGAAATCTGAGCAAAAGACAAACACAAATATTCACAAGCAAGCGCGGTGGACAAAGCAAAGGGTTGACTGGGAGGCCTCGTTGACCACAAAGCAGAGGGTTGACCTCGAGGCCTTGTTGACCACATCTGATCAATTCCCCTAGCATTCAGCTCGGAGATAACAATCCGTAGCTAGCTGCTGCAGGGACTTGCGCTGTCGACATGCCGGGCAGCTTGGGCCTTGCTGGTACGAATTAGCTTCAGTACGAGAAAAGCTGCTCCGGCGATCACGACGACGATTGCGACGGCCACCACGATCACAACGGCACGATGGTCTTTCATCTTCCTCCCTGAACACACAAATACAATCGTCACATCATTCTTCTATACCACTACTATAGAGACCTGTTTATGGAGGTTTGCTCGCGGTTGGAGCAAGTGGCGAAAGATGTTTTTACCCGGCATGGGTGGCAGCATAATCTGCGTATCGGACCACCATTACCATAGGATCACTTTTTGTCATATGTGACATTTTTCCTATGAGTCTACCTATTCTCCTACCCCTTTAGATGCTTTCTTTCTATCCCTTTCTTCGGCTGTGTGCATCATAGTTATGCAGAGGCTGGGTGTAGACAATTCTGGTTTGTATCACCTTGATGTAAACTGGTCTAAGTCTAATAAAGCGCTCTTTTTCGAAAAAGGGAACTCACGAAGCCGTGCTCCTTTTCCCATGGCCAATGGCAGTATCGGAGCAGATATCTCGAGCCGCAGGTAGTGTTAGCAATAATCTTGCCTTAATCAGTTTGAGTCTAATTAGGTAGTTTCCTAGCTAGTATGTGTGTGTCCTTGTGTGAGTCGTAGCTAGTCCGTGTAGTGCTAGGAATCAAGTACTAGTTCAGAGTTATAGTTAGTTTGTATTAGGCAAGTTTGCTTGGTGTTGAGTTCGTATAGGTCTAGGAGTCAGGTCAAGTCTGCTAGCTAGGTGGCTGCTTTGGTCCTATATATATGTGGTCATATACCGTGAGATATTGTACCGTGAGATACCGAGAAAATAGAAATAAAGAGGAGATTTAGAGGGCGCGACGCGTGCCCCTGCCAACAAGTTTTTCGTGTCGTGTGTTTGTCTAGTTCGTATGTGATCGATCCGTGGACAAAACCCAACAATTGGTATCAGAGCGAGATCGAAGATTTGAAGCCACGCTTGCCCCGGGGAGGCGACCCGACTAGCGCCTCGGGGCGGGCGATCGTCGTTCGGTGGAGCGAAACGGAGGAGGGCGGCAAGGAGATGTCGCCGACGAGCCGGTGGAAGTGGATGATTGTTGATGGAGCGGTGGTGCCGAGGTGCGGTGCCGGGAGTCTCGTCAAGTTCATCTTCGGGTCTAGGAGTTATGGGCGTGCAAGTTTGCACGTGTGGGTGTCGGAGTCGTGTCAGTGAATCATCGTCGTCGCCGTGTACAAGTGTTCGTCTCTGTGAGGATTCGTTGCAGTTGAAGTGCGTCATGGTCGAGGGCTGTCCGGTGCGGGGTGTCACCGAGAGCAAGGGACGTGCGCGAAGACAAGTGTGTCTCGACGAGAGGATGAAGCTCAAGCGTATAGTGGGACGAGGACCAGTTGAAGGTGAGCCTCTTCAATGAGGACATGTCTTTACATGGGGCGGCGTGATCGTCCGTCGGCATGTATTCGCGAGGTGTGGCTGAAAGTGTCCACATGATAACGGCGTGACTGGGAGTCTGGATCATACGTTGAGTTGAGTCAAGAAGTCGTGAAGCTGCAAGAAGTCAAGATCAGGGGGAGCATGAGGAGACGACGAGTCAAGATTAGGGGGAGATTGTTAGCAATAATCTTGCCTTAATCAGTTTGATTCTGATTAGGTAGTTTCCTAGCTAGTACGTGTGTATCCTTGTGTGAGTCCTAGTCCGTGTAGTGCTAGGAATCAAGTACTAGTTCAGAGTTATAGTTAGTTTGTATTAGGCAAGTTTGCTTGGTGTTGAGTTCGTATAGGTCTAGGAGTCAGGTCAAGTCTGCTAGCTAGGTGGCTGCTTTGGTCATATATATATATGTGGTCATATACCGTGAGATATTGTACCGTGAGATACCGAGAAAATAGAAATAAAGAGGAGATTTAGAGGGCGCGACACGTGTCCCTGGCAACAAGTTTTTCGTGTCGTGTGTTTGTCTAATTCGTATGTGATCGATCCGTGGGCAAAACCCAACAGGTAGTAGTCGTAGCCGTACATGTTGGCAACGCCTGCCGACTGAACGCCATCGTGCTCGTACCCCCATACCCGGAGACGCTCCGGCAATACTCGCGCCGCTTTCTCCAGGCAACGGTAGCAGTTCGCCGCCGTGGCGTACCCCGGGCACTGCGCTAGTATGCGCACCGTGCTGTTCGCCTGCGCCATCGCGGTACCCGTGGCCAGCATCCTCCCACCGGAGCCCCGGCCGCTGCCGTTGGCGGCGCGCAGCGTCAGGGACTGCGCCAGGTTGACGAGCTGATACACGTCGTAGAACTCGGGGTAGTACTTGACGACGTCACCGTCGTGCTTGAAGCTCGATGAGATTGAGACGTACTCGTCCTCGCTGGCGAAGGAGACGTTGGTGTCGGCGTAGGCGATATGGCAGCCGGCGTTCCAGAACCCGGTGCGCCGGCTGCCGTTGCAGCCGCCGATCCGATCGACGGAGATGGAGAGGCACTCGTGGCAGAGGTGCGGCGGCGGCGACTCACCGAAGCAGAAGCCGCGCGTTTTTGCCGGAGCGCAGAGAGGCGAAGCCCGTTGGCGCGGCGGCGGAGGGCAGCGCGGCGAGGAGCGGCGCCAGGCTGGCGCGGAAGGCGGTGCCATTGGTGCTGGACAACCACCGTGGATCCGGCTCGCAGTTGGGCAGAGCGTAGCCACCGGTGACATCCACGTCGTCCGTGGCCTCTGCCGGGACTGCCATCGCGGCGACGAGGATGACGAGGAGGCGTAGACGCGTCGGTAGCGCCATTGCCGGTGTCGCGTTTGACAATGGTGGTTGCGTCTTGCGTGCTAGCAGCTGCCTCAGGAGGGAGCTAGTGTTGGAGTACATGTATGCAGGATCAGACGGAAGCGCGCGACGACTGACTGCCGCCCACATCCAGCGCATCAAGCGCATGCCCTATAGCAGAATGAGTTGCTAGACGGCTTTTTTTTTTCGGTTTCCAGGTTGCACATTTGCATACTCCCTCCCTATCAAAATATAAGATGTTTCCTGATTTCTATTCCTAGCCTGACCTTGTTTCTGTCTAATCGTGAGGTCGCTCTTCTAGTCGCATGATCGTACGGTTCGTTGGTGCGGGCGGTTGGAAGGACGACGTGGGGCAGCTACCACCAAGCGAACTCACGCGAACCTCCTCATTCCTCATTTTCTTTCACACAAAATTGATTCGTCTCCTCCGATGATTTCATCGGCTCTTCCTCATCCGCCAGTCTGCCGAGCCGCGGGGAGATTGGGGAACGCCGCCTGCTCACCATAGATTTGAGGAGTTGTGCCATCGGAAAGAGGGCAACGGCTGGAGGGGTAGGGAGGAGGAGCAGCAGGCCGTCACCGGCGGGGACGCCGTGGAGGAGGGGCGTGGCCACGCCGGCAAGGACTTCGACTACAGGGAGACCCTGGGCGGCAAGCCCGCTCCCCAAAGGCATCACGCCGTCGCTGGCCACGTCGTCGTCCACGCCCAGGCGCTTCTTCCGTGGTAGCGCCGTCGTCGCTGATCTGGTGGTGGTGATGGAGACGGGAGCCGAGCAGGACGGACTCGTCGAGCACGGTGTCGCCGTGGCCGTGGCCGGTAATTCTCATGGGGACTTGTCGAAGTCAAGCTCGGGCCACGCCGGCGCATCTAGTATAAGAAGGCATCCTGTCCGCTACCCTGCTGCCCATGCCTGGACCACGAGGATGCGATCAGAGGTCATGCGGTCGGAATTGCAGGCATATGCAAATTAGTCGGTAACTAGGTTGAGAAGTAATTTTTTTTGGATGGAACTTCTTTGAGATGGAACTTTTTTGGATGGAGCTTCTCTTGATACATCTGTAAGTAGTTTAGTACTCCGTAGTAAATTAGATACAATTTTATTTTGGATGGAACTTCTTTGGGATGGAATTTTTTTGGATGGAGCTTCTCTTTTTGCATCGTCGTTTAGTACTCGGTAGTAAATAGTTGTAATTTTTTGGATGGAACTTCTTTTGGATGGAACTTTTTTTTGATGGAGTTTCTCTTCATATATCTATACGTAGTACTCCTCCGTAGTAAATTAGATGTAAGTTTTTAGATGGAACTTTTTTGGGATGAAACTTTTTTGGATGAAATTTCTATTCATCTTTTGGGATGGAACTTCCCATTCATTTTTGCGGAGGAAGAAAAGTCGGCGAGGAACCTTTTGCTCCAGTTGGGAAGAAAAGGTGCTTTTGGCGTCAGGAGGGAGAGAAGCCAGGGAGGAGTTCCACTGCCACCATATTGCTACATTTGAAAACAAACATAATTGTTAGGCTTTCCGAGAATAGAAAGGACGGGAGTTGTCCGGGTGACCTTGCTCTAGCCCAAATCGAGGTCGACCTCGGTTTAGCAGGGTCCAAGATGTTTTACCATTTCTCTTTCTATCTGTATCTAGACATGTTTTAGTGCAAGGTTCAAATGAATCTTACACTAAAACATGTCTACATACGGATAGAAAGAGAAATGCTAAAATGTCTTATATTTTGATACGGAGTGAGTATAATCCATGGACCGACGTACAGAACTACTGTGCTGCCGTCGTGTGGGAGGCTTCACGAGGCTCCCTGCTTCTAGCTAGGTAGACATGCATGCATAGTGTGATTTAATTTTCATGTAAAATAACTTCCCGGAAAGCCATTTTTGCTTCGGAGGCCTCCCCCTGAGGAAAACTGAGGAGGTAGGTTTCACTCAAAACGTTCCGATCACAAGTTATGAGCAATAATGATTAAGCAAGATTTTCTTCTTATATTTAAAATAAAAATCTTTTATCTCAGCTCGAAAATAGGCATTCCTTCGGCTTTGCAAAAAAATTCACACGGCTAAACTAATACAAAGTAAAGATAAAATCATGTTACACGAGCAATGAGCTCGAAGACAAGAAAATCTTCGTGCTCGCCCTCTCGCGCCTCCTCTGCCCACATCCCCCCTTCCTGGCCACCGCTTCAGCCGGGCAAAGCCCGTGCAATGCCGACGATGGCGGGATCTTCTCTACCCTCGAGCCAGAGCGTCCTCACGGGATGGTCGCAGTGGTGTTGTCTTGGCGACGGGGGCTTCATCCGTCGGCGTTGGCTCGCCAGAGCTGGGTACCAGGGCGGTGAGGCCCTCTCTCTCCTCATGCTCAGGCGGGACAGTGCGGCCATGGCTGCGACTTTGGCGTGGCGGCAGTGGTCTGTTCTGCACGTTCTTCCTATGAGGGGCGTGTTGGGAAGGGACCGAGGGTCAGCACGGGCAACGCGCATGGATGCGGACAAGGGGTCTCCGGCCGCCGAGTTGCCTCGCATCGGGGCAGGGGCCCTAGGCCCACTGCAGCCCATTGAATCCTTCACCTCCAGAGTCGCGACTCCGGCAGCCATGGGGGCAGCAGGTCTTCAATCGTCCTAGAGGGGCCCTCTCATAACTGTATATGTGTGGTGGCGTGGTTGATGTTGTTCCTCGTGGCGGCGGTGCTGCCCGTTTCTCCTTTAGTTGTGCGACGCCTGGAGTTTGGACGTCGGGGCGGCGTCCCTAGATGGTGGAATCTATGTTGCATGGTGTGCGGGCGAGGCAGTGGATCTGTCGCTGACTGGTGACCATGGCCGTGAGGACGGCGTGGTGGCAGGCGAGGAGCGTGTTGTGGTGGTGCCACATGTGTCGTCTTGGCGGCCGTTTGTGTACTGTGTGGGAGGCGGAGAGGTCATACCAAGGGAAAACCCTTACCCGGTTCTACTGGGCCACAACGGCTACGTCCATGGGACGTCGTGCTCTTCATTGCAGCTTCTCTCGGTGCTCCTTCGTACTCCGGGTGAAAACCCATGATCTCGGATCGGACGGTGGCGGCGTTTTGACGTCGTGTTGTTCTTGAAGACGCCACCTTGGAGTCCTCGGGTTGTTCCTCTCCAAAGTCTACGTGGCGGAGGTTGTGAGATGCTTCTTCGGATGGCGTTGTTTCTTTATGCTCAGTTTGTCTTGCGACTTTGTGCATTCAGCCATTCAGGGACTTGGCCCATTGATTGTGCAGAAGATACCATGGCACTTATCAACCATGAACTGGACACGATATGAGGATAGGAATGCTTGAAAGTTGAAACCATGCAAGAATCGGAAACATGGCCACTTGGCAAGGCAGCTAAGGGCAAACACAAATGGAAGCAAGCGCAATACAGTAAGCAAAGGGTTGACTGGGAGGCCTCGTTCACTACATCTGATCAATCAACATCAGCTCGGAGCATCCGTAGCTAGCTGTCGACATGCCGGGCAGCTTGGGCCTTCCGGTTCCTGCTACGAATTCGCCTCAGTACGAGAAAAGCGGCTCCGGCGATCAGGACGACGATTGCGACGGCAACCACGACCACGACGGCAAGATGATCTTTCATCTTCTTCCCTGCACGAACAAATACAATCGGCATGTCATTAATTCTTGATTCTTCCAGCACTTACCATAGAGATCACAGCTTAACGGAGCGTTAGGTTAGGGAACTCACGAAGCCTTGCTCCTTTTCCCATGGCCGCAGGTGGCATCTCGAGCGTTGCGGATATCTCGAGCCGCAGGTAGCAGTTGTAGCGGAGCACGGAGATGGCGCCTGCATACTGAACGCGCTCGTGCTCGCGCCCCAGTGACCGGAGGGAATCCGACAAGTCACCCGCTGATTTCTCCAGGCAACGCGCGCAGCCCGCCGCCGTCAAGTATCCCGGGCATTGCGCCAGCGCGCGCACCATGGTTTTCGTCAGCGTCAGCGCGTTCGCCGTGGCCAGCATCCGCCCGCCGGAGCTGCTGCCGTTGGCGGCGCGCGGCGCCAGGGACCACGCCAGGTCGAGGACTCTCTCCACGTCGTAGAAGTCGGGGTGGTAGCTCATGTAGGCGAAATTCAACAAGGCCCACTCGTCCTCCTGGATGGAGGAGGAGGCGGTGGTGTCGGCGTAGGCGAGGAAGCAGCCGGCGCTCCAGTACCCGGCGTGCCGGCCGCAGATGTCGACCTTTTGCACGGAGATGGAGAGGCACTCGTGGCAATCGTGCGGCGCCGGTGACTCGCCGTAGCAGAGTCCGTGCACGAACGCGAGCCCGTTGCCGGAGCGAAGGGAGGCGTAGCCCGTCGGCGCGGCGGCGGAGGGCAGGGCGGCCAGGAGCGGCGGGAGGCTGGCATAGAAGGCGGTGCCGTTGGCGGTGGACAGCCACCGTGGATCCGGGTCGCAGTCGTATACCAAGTGGCCAGTGGTGGCGACGTCGACGTCGTCCTTGGCGCCCGCCGGGATCGCCATCACCGCGACGAGGATGACGAGGACGAGGCGGCGTTGACGCGTTTGTGGCGCCATTGCCGGTGCCGTGATGACAATGGTGGTTGCGGGGTAGCAGCTTTCTGAGTCTGAGGAGGAGACTTTGATGCTCGAGTGTCGAGCCAGCGTTCAGCACATGTTTGCACGATGAGACGGAAGCGCGCGACGATCCATCACCATCCAGCGCATGCCGATAGCAGAATGGTTTGCTAGATTGCTGTCTCTTTTTTTGTTGTCCATTTTTTACGGTTTACAGATTGCACTGTATGATCTTTTTGTTTTTGTTTTTTGCTTAGAAGATTGGACAGTACAATCCATGCACAGAACTACTGTGCTGCCGCCGTATGCATGGGAGGCTTCGCGGAGCTCCCTCCTTCCAGGTAGACATGCATGCTTGCCTATAATTACTTCAGGAAGTAAGCAGATATTCCCTTGTAAAAAAAACAACTAGCATTGCGAGGGCATCATCTTGTAAGAATAATATGAATTTGTAGTTTTTTTTTTAGAAATGGGGCTTACCCCGGCCTCTGCATCACGGGGATGCACACAGCCAATTTATTGCAAAACTCACAACGTACCAATTCAGTTTGTTTACAAATCAAGCATTTGGCAACACGAATAAGCCACCAGAATAATATGAATTTGTAGTGACTAACATATTTTTTTAATCACATCTCATAGGGGATAGAAACTTAGTTATTTTTCCTGTGTGGTTTATAAACGACAACATGATCCACCAAATTGATAATAAGATGTTCTGCTTTTCTGTGAGCTTTCTTGCATGTTTGAATTTTATGTGCCACATTATGATATGCCGTTATATAGCCCAAACATGCGTCGTTGGATGCATTGCTCCAAATGAATGGCAAGATGCTAATCTGTCAACCCGTTTCACATCGAACTAAGATATGTTGTATTTACTTAGTTAAAATTATGATGCATCAACCATTATTTTTTAGTCGCACTTATGGATTTTTATGCTTGTGGTCCACTAATAAAAACATACCTTATATTGATGGAAGGATCTTTTGATTTTTATCAGAATTTCTGCTACATCTCACTTTGTTATTGTTATTAGAGTTGGGAAAAATGATGACCTGCTAGGGTCTCGGGTACGTGTTAATATAGGTGGGCAAAGCCCCCACGGTCGCGAGTAAAGGAGACATACCCATGGTGGTGTACTACACCGTTCCTGGTACGTGTTGGTTTACAACTCTAACACCCCCTTGATCTAAGCCGTATGTATTACATCAAGGTTTAGATTACACGGAGAGCCATCAGCCTTGCAACAGGCAAGATTTTAGTAAAACCATCAACTATTTGATCCTTGCTGGAGATGAACCGTATGTCAAAAAGTTTGCTTGCAACTCTTTCTCGAACAAAATAGTAATCAATCGATTTGTGCTTAGTCCTTGCATGAAATACTGGGTTTGGAGACAAATATGTAGCATCAAGATTATCAAACCAAAGGACAAATCGTTGCTTGAGAAAAAAAAATCAAGTTCACATGAAGTAAAGTTTCAATCCAAATCAACTTGGCTGTAGCATTGACTAGTGTTTTATAATCTAATTCTATACTAGAATGAGACACGATGGGTTGTTTTCTGGCACTCGAGGAGACCAAGTTTGGACAAAGAAATATAGCAAAACCTCACAGCCAGCCCAATCTGTATCTGAAAAGGCACTAAGAAGAGCAGAAGGAGCCTTCTGAACAGTCAAATCAACATTGATAGTTCCGTTTATGTACCTTAAAATACGTTTAGCTGCTGTCCAATGAGAGGTAGTAGGTGCATAAAAATATTGCCATACTTTGTTGACAGAAAAAAGATATATCCAAGGTGGACGTGTCAAAGTCAAATACTATAGAGCACCAATAATTCTGCGGTATTGTGTACTATCTTCATTCCTTCTGTCAATGATAATTTTTCAGCAATCAACAATGGTGTAGGGACCGAAGTGCGTTTAGTCGTATCAACACGTGCAAGAAAATCAGAAGTATACTTTTCTTGAGTTAACAATAACCCATTCTGCTGTTTCTTGACTTCAATTTCCAGAAAATAATGTAGTTCCCAGAAAATAATTCTTGAGCTACTAAGGTCAAACACAAATGCAAGCAAGCGCGATTACAGAAAGCAAAGGGTTGACTTGGAGGCCTCGTTGTGATCAATCAGAGAACAGTCCCGTAGCATTCAGCTCGGAGCATCCGTAGCTAGCTGTCGACATGCCGGGCAGCTTGGGCCTTCCTGGTACGAATTCACTTCAGTACACGACGACGATTGCCACGGCCACCACGATCACAACGGCAAGATGATCTTTCATCTTCTTTCCTGCACACACGGTTGCTATCAACAACGTACGTCGCATTTAGAGATCACAATTAATTAACGGATTGTACGTCGCATTTAGAGATCACAATTAATTAACGGATTGTTAGGGAACTCACGAAGCGTTGCTCCTTTTCCCATGACCATGGGCAGTATCGGAGGGGATATCTCGAGCCGCAGGTAGCAGTTGTAGCTGAATATATTGGCCACGCCTGCCGACTGAACGGGGTCGTGCTCGTCCCACCATACCTTGGCGCCCTTCGGCAATTGCTGCGCCGATTCCTCCACGCAACGCACGCAATCCGCCGCCGTGACGTACCCCGGGCACTGCGCCAGCACTCGCACTGTGCTGTTCGCCTGCGTTGTCGCGTTCGCCGTGGCCACCATCCTCGCCCCGGTGCCCGGGCTGCTGCCGTTGGCGGCGCGCGGCGCCAGGGATTGCGCCAGGTTGATGAGCTGATACACGTCGTAGAACTTGGGGTAGTACTTGACGACGCCACCGTCATACGCGAAGCTCGACTGGACCTCCTCGTCCTCTGTGGCGGACGTGGCGTTGGTGTCGGCGTAGGCGAGATGGCAGCCGGCGTTCCAGAGTCCGATGCGCCGGCTGCCGTTGCAGACGTCGATCCGATCGACGGAGATGGAGAGGCACTGGCGGCAAACGTGCGGCGGCGGCGACTCGCCGAAGCAGAAGCCGCGTGCGAACGCGCGGCCATTGCCGGATCGGAGAGAGGCGAAGCCCGTCGACGCTGCGGCGGATGGGAGGGCGGCAAGGAGCGGCATGAGGCTGGCGCGGAAGGCGGTGCCATTGGCTGTGGACAGCCACTGTGGATCCGGTTCGCAGCTAGGCAGAGAGTAGCCACCGGTGATGTCCACGCCGCCCGTGGCGCCAGCGGGGATCGCTAGCGTGGCCAAAACGATGGCGAGGAGACGTTGATGCGTAGGTTGCGCCATTGCCGGTGCCGCGTTGACAGCTTGTACGTTGAGGAGTAGTAGTAACTAGTACGTTGAGGAGAAGACTTAGTATTGTATATTTGAGCTAGTGTTCGAGTGCATGTTACTCGCTGGCGCAGGCAGGGGCGTACCCAGGTAGAGCCAGCAGGTGTCATAGGACACCGGGTAAAAATGCATTTCTTTACTATACTTCATGCATATGTACTGTGTGACACCCCTAAAATAAAACAAATAATGTGTATCACTCATGTGAGGACACTGGCTCAATTTCATCCTGGGTCCGCCCCTGGGCGCAGGCGATGACACTACGTCACGGCTGATCTATCGGGGCACTTCAAAGTGCCCCTAAAAGTCAGTCGGTTGCCCCTAATGAGTTTTAAGGGCACTTTTTCAAGTGCCCAATATACTGGTGCCTCTAAAGACTTTAGTGGCAGTTTATTAAAATGCCCCTAAAGCTTAGAATTTAGAGGCATTTTAGCAACTGCCCCGAAAAGTTTTAGGGGCACATTTCCAATCTGCCCTGAAAAGTTTTAAGGGCACTTCGCCAAAGTGCCCCGAAAAGTTTTAAGGGCACTTCGACGAAGTGCCCCGAAAAGTTTTAAGGGCACTTTCAAACAATGCCCCCTAATCTATTAGAGGCTTTGTTTAATTTACAGTAATACATCCACATAATCATCCATTGTATCATATCCCAAAATGCACTCAAACAGCAATAAATCACAGTAAATTCTCATTCATTGTACCATATTTACATAACCACCATAACTAGTTACATGGTCTGTGCAAATTCAACAATGACAGAATCTGGACCATAGACAACACACAAAATAGAACTACATCAGGTTATTGCCAATAATACACCAACAGAAAAAGCATCAAGGACAGAAACCAGGCATACAAAGCCACCAACGATAACATCATATTCTGATTTTCTTTCAGTAGGAAGAAGGGGAAGAACATGACTGATGAGCTCGATTCTCAGGTCATGGAACTATGTGTGCGTTGCTGCCTTCTTGGCCAATGGAAACTCGCATATACATGCAAGTCCCTAGCTAGCCTACATGAAAAGAATAAGGCAATAACATGTTAAAATGTCATCTTGGACAGTCAGATACTCAGATTAAACATATATATAACTGTTAGATAGCTGTTACAGATCCAATCTGAAACATAGATATAAGATGAAGTTGAACACCACCCTTTATCGTCGTTTGTTTCACAAAAAAAGCCAATGAAACAATCATATATAAATTGAGATATTCTGAACAACATGCATTGTAGCTACATGGTTTATAAAGTGAACCCGAACTAAAATAACAACAGTAGATAATTGTTCTGAAACATTACTCAATTATTTGATTTGTTCAATACTTGATTAAACTGGCTATCATTAACCCCATCACTATGGAATATATCATAATTAATGCAGAGCTAAAATAAATTTTTAAGTTCACTCATCTGTTTGAATTGATATGGTCACCGATTTACTATTTGTGCTTTATTCCCAACCACATTCTTTCATTTCATTGCAACAAAATGTTGATACTGGTCGTTTTACAAGAGTAATTTCCATTGCAGAAAGGGGAGAATACCTAGTTATTGAATCAGGTACATGAACACAAGTAAAGAATTCAGAATCCTAGTATGAATTGCACATCTTAGATATAAACTCAGAACTAGAACAAGATTCACAATGCCACACAAGAAATTAGAAAATGTTTAGCAAAGAGACTCACAAATGTATAATTGAAATGAGGAGAACAGGTTAGAACATAAAAGAGGAGGAGCAACAAACTTAATCTTCATAGGACAACCAGCAGCTTCAGCTTTCGTCATGGCCCTCATCTCTTAAATCTTCACGCCAATGAGAGGAATAATTAGAGAAGAGCTTCAACTTCTACAAAAGAAAGAAACATGCTTAATTATCATACATGCCAATGTGTGTATGTAGTGACCAAATCTTAAAAGTAGCATGCTTAGTTTAGTTCCATCTAATATGGTCACCGGAAGAATAACACCACTAAGCTGTAGTAGACTAGGGCTTCGGTCTAAAAGCACACTTGCCTCCATTTCAAACTCATAATATGACTGAGAAGGAGCATGAAAAGTTGAAAACATATTCATTTCAAACAGCAATATATATGCACAGTAAACATAATCATGTAGTAGACTAGGGTTTCCGGCGGGCTGGCTGATGACAAATAGACCACAAGTACAATACAGTATTGTTGTAGGCCACAGATGATCGCCCATGCCTCATACATAAAGCCAGAAGTAAAAATAGCCAAATTACACACATATATGTCTATACATATACCACTATTAGTATAACTAGTTAACTACTGCTGGAGGAAAGATGTTGCATGGTAATTGTCTGAAGTACACAACCAAGAATATGAGAATCAACATAGGGCCTGCTTTGATGGTTGTAATGTTTGTCAGCACGTCACAATCACACTTGAGAATAAACATAGGGCCTGCTTTGATGGCCTGCTCAAAATTGAGGGATGAATTTACAGTAGTTTTAGCAGTGAGATACTAAAAGGTTGTCCCTAAAACTAGGTCAGGGGCTCGACTAGGAACCAACCAAGTTTCAATTTATTGAACTATCTGGTCGTCACAAGTAGTACCATAGGTCATAACTAGTACAATAGGTCATGGTTGTCAACAGATATGACAATCTAACAGTGACAATGACAATAAACTATCAGCTCAGAAGGGGTTAGTGAAAACACTTTCTAAAATAACTATATGATGCAAGTGACCAACGAACAAAACACACAAACACACATTGTTAAATTTCTCAATTATTTTATAAAATGGCATATGATTCTCTAGAAGTATGCTGCAACTTTATCTTGCTGAATCAACCACACAGTAGCAACTAGAGCTAACCAGGCCACAAATAACCAAGGAAATATCTGACCGTAGCAACTAGAGCTCCATTGCCATTGACCAGATTGCATATGGCATACTTATAGGGCTTTGACAAGATTAGAAGTAAGATGAGTATCTCTCATCATTAATATTCAAGTTCAGGTCAGCAACTAAAATAGGGAATGTGTAGTATAGCTAGCTTCTTATACTGACAGGCTCATGTGGGTTCATTTACTCCTTTATGGTTTTATCCCCTATTCTCATTATCTAGTATTAGCAAAAGGAAGAAAAAAAACTGCATGCCCTAGCTCAACAAACTAGAACATTATGCATTGCACATTTGCACTACTGATCAACCAAGACAGTACGCTAATTGGACATGTTTTTCCATCCTATTGGGTAGAAGTCTAGAACAGTGCATGAATAAACAGTACTCTAATTGGACATATAATCTTCAACGGTACGAACATGAAAACAGTAAGGAAGTTGGCTTACCCAATGAAATATAATATATGCCCCTAAAGTCTAGAAGTCTTAATCAACAAATACAATGCCAAGGTTATACAAACCCTGGAAGTAGAGCAATGCATGTGACGTATGCCTGAAAAATTTCCTACGTGTCAACAATCGACAACAGGTACACTTCAATGTTGTCTAGTCAATAGCCATGCTGATATCACCATCAATATATAGTGTGTCAACATGTTAAATTGACTTGGACTCTAAGAATTTGAGGAAATATCACAATACACGGCTCGAAGGCCGACTCACAGGTCACGGCACGACGGCCTATTCACAGAGCAAGAGAGGGTGAGAACAGAGGGGAGAGTCGGGGTATACCAGAGAGTAGACGAAGAGGAGGAAGTAACCGCTGTGGTTGCAGTGCCGTCATGAAGTAGCGGAAGCCATGGTCGCAGTCATAGAGGTAGTCGACGTAGTTTTCGCAGCCAAGCTTTGCCAAGGTTGCAGCAGCAGCTCACCACCATGTCCAGCTCTAACAACTCGAAATCGATCACACGTCAGTGATACGAGTTTATGATTTCAGCTCTACAACTCGAAACACACATGAGAGGGACTAGAGGAGAGAATGAACTAAGTACATATCAATGGTGAGTATAAGCATTAGAGCGAACACTTCATGGGCAACTATTATCCCTAGTCCCCGCATCTGCCTCCTAGTTCCAAAATAGTTACCATACTCGCACGAACGAATCGAGAAGCTAGGGGCGCTGGGAAGGTGTACCTTACTAACCTTCTTCTCGTGTGGGAACGGGTGCTCATTGGGGAGATCCTCCACGGTGACGCTCGCGGCGGCGGCCATCGCCCGACGCTCTGTGCAGCGGCGCCCTCCCGCGTACAGCGGGACGATGGTCCTGGCCCCGCTCCTCCACACGCGAGGCAAGGGACGGCGGCACCGGGGCTCCCTCCCCTACCAACGGTGGCCTCACCGCGTTCGCGGAGGAGGCGATGGCGACGAAGCTAGATAGGAGCAAGGCCGTCGGGAGGCGACGGCCTGCTGCTGGCGCTCGAACGGGTAAGGAGGAGAGCGTAGGATGGGGTGGCCGAGGACAGGGCTCGGAGACCGTGATGGCGATCTGGTAGTTGCGGCGATCCATCTGGTCGTCGTGGTCGCGGCGGGCGGCGTCGATCTGGGCGAGGAGGTCGTCGACGATGTCGAGTTGGAGGATATGAGAGAGCAGCCGGAGGCGTGGGAGCTGCGCCGGCGAGCTCGAGCCACCCAGCTAGGGTTAGGGTTCCGCGGGTGAGCTCGATTAGGGCGCGTGGTGGCGAATCAGAACCGCAGCGGCGGGGAACCGATGGAGGAGAGCAGGGCGGAGCCACGCCGGTGACCTTCGGCGTGGGAGATGGCCTACGGCGGTCGGAGGACCGTCGGCGGCGGCGAGTCGCTAGATAGGAGGAGAGGATCGAGAGTCGTGCGTGAGAGAGAGAAATGAGAGAGATGGTAGGTGGGGTGGTTTGACCCTAAACGGGTTGGGCCTAATGGGCCAGTAAACCAGTCTAGTTGGACCCTGTGACCACAACCCAGATAAATCGTTTCAGCCCAACTAAATTAAATTATCCAAATCCAATAATAAATAGATTAAGCATTACGAAAAATTACCAAAAATTTGAACAAGGTAAAATAAGATAAAAATCACTTTCAAGTACATAATAATATGAAGAGTGTGAATATGATTTTTATTGTATTTTTACTACTTAAAATTTATGAAATGTATCAAGTAGTTACAAACGTTTCAAAAATAATTTATGATAACTTGGGTATCAGGCGCACAGTGTAGCAAACTCCACGGAGTAGTGCACCCTCAACTTTTACAATCCATGTGAAAAGAGGAGAGAATAAAGTTCACGCTTCTATTGGAAATCATACATGTAGAGACCACAATTTCTGAGCACAACATGACGACGACCTACTTCGGTGCCACTGCGAGTTCCTCCTTGCCCGCGATACCGTCTCCTCAACGTGACGACGACCTGCTTCGGTGCCACTACGAGTTCCTCCTTGCCTGCGATATTGTCTCCTCAACGTGACGACGACCTGCTTCGGTGCCACTGCAATTTCCTCGCCACCTTCATCTGGGAGCGACATTTGGTCGAACACCAAGCGCGCGAGGATGGCAGTACATTCCCCGAGCAGCAGAGCCGCTGGAGACCTTGAGGAGCTTGAAGGCGTTGGGTCGGAGGAGCCAGGCAGCGAAGAGGAGGCGAGAGTGGCGCTGGAGAGCACCCCGAGCGAGCAGCAGCAGCACCATCGAGTGACGGCGTCGACCGCCACACGCTCACGCCAAACCGCACGGTAACGAGGCGGCGAGGAGGACATGAGCGCATGGGGTCTAGGAAAAGGTCGTGGACGATGTAGAGGGGAGCAACAGGAGGCGCGGCGGCGGGAATCGCACCGGCGACGAAGCCGAACCCCACGTCTAGGGTTTGCCGCGGCGTCGCGCTCAGGAGCGGAACGGCGAGGCGTTGGTGGGGGCCTAGGCGCAGTTTTCTCAATGCGTGGCGGCGGTGGATGCGGCCGGCGTTGCTCGGGACGTCGGCAGGCGGCGGCGGCATCGCGGGCGCGAGAAGTGGAAGTGCGCGTGTGTGCGTGTGTGCGGCACTTTGAATTTGTGCCCCGAAAGATATAACCTTTGGGGGCACTTTGAATTTGTGCCCCGAAAGATATAACATTTAGGGGCACTTTGAATTTGTGCCCCGAAAGATATAACCTTTAGGGGCACTTTGAATTTGTGCCCTGAAAGATAAAACATTTAGGGGCACTTTGAATTTGTGCCCCGAAAGATATAACCTTTGGGGGCACTTTGAATTTGTGCCCGAAAAGCTATAACTTTTGGGGCACTTTGATTTATGCCCCGAAAGGCTATGATATTTGGAGGCACTTTGATTTTGTGCCCCGAAAACTATGATATTTGGGGGCACTTTGATTTTGTGCCCCCGAAATCTATGACATTTGGGGCACTTTGCTTAAAATGCCCTTAATTATATGTTTTCGGGGCACTTTGAAAAATACCCCTATCAAAGTGCCCCGATAGGCTTGCCGTGACGTAGTGTGATGTCATGACGCATGGATAGTACGGTTACATGTATGTTCAATGTTGTATGCTTTACTGCTGGATCTCTTGAGGAACGATGAAACAACAGACAGTCCTCCGACACCAGCTGGATCTCTTGATTACTAAACTGCTGTTTCTTTAGTTGATTCCATAGAAGATGAAATCATGAGATTAAGAACATACACCGGCTGGGCTTTGAGAGGTACGTAACGTAGCAACTAGCTACCAACTATACTACTCTAGTTATGCTCAGCAATTATACTCCATGGCCCGTTTTGGGACTTTGGGTTCAGCTCAGTAGGGAATCGGCGTATAATTAAGATTAGGTACGTTGTGTAAGAAGTAATCTTTTAGCAGGAGCACTTACGAACATTTGAATTGAATACAGTCAACACTACGGGAAAATGAGTCTCTGCCAGGTGGTCCGGCCTTTGCCGAGTGCAAAAACACGGGACACCCAGCAAAGAGCCTCTGTGCCGAGTGCAGGACAAAAGCACTCGGCAAAATTACGCACACTCGGTAAACAGCATCTGCGCCGAGTGTCCCCTATTTAGGCACTCGGCAAAGAGCATTTTGTCGGCAAACAAAAGGAATTGCACTCAGCGAATTTTCTATCTCGGCAAAAGTACTTGCCACATGGCACCTGACGGCCGGGCCGACGGCGCCGTAATGGTAGAAAATCTTCGCCGAGTGCCCCTCTCGGCGAAGATGTATTTTTTCATTTTTAAGCACCAAAAATGGCTTTTTTGTGAAGCAAGTACAAACAATATGGTGAAAAATTGCACCAATGTAATTTTCACACAAAGTGGTCCATATTTGATGGATAATCCCCAAATATTAGGAATTTTCTCGATTTCTAGCTAATTTCACACATTTAAATGATTTTATGTTGATCTTCCGAAAGTAATTCCAATTTGAACTACAAGTGTGTGATAGTTTGCTCTGAATTTTTTCTAAAAATCATTTTAAGGTAGAAAAGTAGTGATTGTTTCACAGAACCGTCAATCGTTTTAAAAAATTCAACACCTCTCAATGAATAGACATGGTGGCCATTTTGACCATTTATTCAAAAAAGTCAAAGAAAGTGAAAAAATACTCAAAAAAAGTAATCCTTTGGCATGGAGTCCTTTTATGTGTAATAGTTGCTAGGAAAATGATAAACTTGATTTTTGACAAATGTTTCAAAAGAATCCTTCACAAAAAGGTCTATCATCTATAAACATATATAGGTTTCAAGCCAAACGATCAAGATCTGACCATTCCCGTGACATAGTTTGTGATAATGTGCCCATATTTGTGACATAGACATACCCTGGTATGAGGAACAATGTTACCGAACAAAGTCTTTCCGAATTATTTTTCTAAATATAATTTTTCATTTTTTAAGCACCAAAAATGGTTTTTTTTTCCAAAAATCATTTAAGGTAAAAAATTAGTGATTTTTTCACAGAACCTTCGATAGTTTTGAAAAATTCAACCGCTTTTAACGAACAGTGGTGCTCGCCATTTTGACCTTTTTTTGAAAAAACTCAAAGAAAATGAAGAAAACATCGAAAAAACAAATCCTTTGGCATGGATTCCTTTTATGTATACTAGTTGTTAGGAAAAATGATAAACTTGACTTTTGACAAATTTTGCAAGAAATTACTTCATGTGTTTGCACAGGGCAAAGAATCGTGTGTTCTGATTGGTCAGAAGGAGTTTCACGCGGATCGCCCCTCTGAGCCGTTAGATCTTAGAGGATCCTACGGCTTAAACGTGGATCGCTCCTCTCTCTCTCCTTCTTCTCCTTTTCTATCTCTCTTATCCTCTTAGATCTTATCCTGAACAAACAGTAGCGTCTCTCCCTCTGTCTCCTTCTCTCCTCTCTCTCCGTCGATGGCTGAAGCCGCCGCGCTCCTCGCCGTCTCGTAGCAGCCGCCACGCTCATCGCCGTCTTGCAGCAGCCGCCGCGCTCGTCACCGTCTCGCAGCAGCAGGATATCCTCGCCTGCCGCGTCGCACTCCGGGAGGCACGCCTCGACGGTGCCCGCCCCTTCAGGACGCCGAGGAAGCGAAGGAAAAGGCGGGCGCCTCGACGGCTCGGCTTTGCCCACACGTGCTCGAGGAGATGCCGCCGCCGGTGGCCGCGAGTACGACGTCGAGTACGGCGGTATCTCCGGCCGCCTCCACACATGGAAGCACTACGGCTGCGAAGTTGTGGTTCCGGAAGCCCCACCGCCGCCACCGCGCTCCGCCACGGCGCCCACCGCATCCACGACATCGACTCCCCCGACACGGCCACCTCACTTCTGCTCCGAGGTCTCCGCCGCCGCGCGGCTCGCTGACTCGGCGCTCGTCTTCATCGACGTCGTCCACGTACGGACCAACGCGGCGCTGCGCAAGGCCCTCGCCGGCGCCCCATCACCAAGCTCTGCCTCCAGTCCGAGGATGCCTTCGTGCCGAAGAAGGGAAATGTCGACCTGCGTGACGACCACCCGTCCCGCGTCTGTACTGGGCTCGGTGCAGTGCGGCTCCGGCGCCGACAGCCTCAACGACGGTGGGGCCACGGCCGTCCTAGAGTCCGGTGCGACGCCGCCAGCCCGTTCCGGTGAGGGACGGAGGATTTTTTTAATAAAACCAACCCTCTTTACCGTGTGTTGGTCCGGCACTCGGCGACGTTTCACCGTCCGTTTGGCATCTGACGGTTGTCAGTACTTTTGTGTGCCGAGTGGCTTGAAGAGCACTCGGCGAAGCCTTCGCCGACACCCTCGACAGAAGACACTCGGTGAAGTTTCTTCGCCGGGGCATATTTCACCGAGTGTGGCTCGCCGTGTGCCAATCTCAGTGAAGACATCGCCGAGGTGGTTTCCGGTCTTCGCCGAGTGTTTTGACCACCCGGCGAAGCATATTTTTCCAGTAGTGCAACCACAAGATGGAGAAAAGAAAATGCCACTGGGACTTGATTGTAGGTCGGAAAAAGGCCCCGCGTCGTCCGCTTGGGCGACACGGGTGGCGACTAGGGTTCCCCGCGCCGCCACCACCTCCTCTTCTCTCCCGTCTCTCGTCGCCACATGCACTATTGTGGGACTTTTCTTTTTTGTAATGTTTGTTTATTTTTTTGGTTGTGTGCATCGATCTGTAATGCCGCTTGGACAATGCGTTGTTGCAGAGATTAGGTGTAATTGGTATTTCCGTGATATTAATATATGCTAGTTGTCGAAAAAAATGAGGAGGACCCCGAGCTAGCCCGCGCGGTCGGCGGTGACTGTGGTGGCATGGATCTCGCCGTGTAGTGCCTCGCGTGGTGGGATGTCGTCTTCGGGGTGGCGGTTCTATCTGGTAAGGCGACGATTTCTAGGCGGCAAGCGCCGGGCGTAGGTGCTAATGGCAATGTTGGGGGTGTTTGGTTAGGCTTATGATTTGATTTTGGATTTTGATTTATAAGCCAAAAAATTACCTAAATAAGTACTTTGGCTTGCACTTTTGGCTTATGCATCATAAAATAATATCCAAACAAAAAACAAATATTTAGATATATATTTTTGGCTTATAAGCCAAAGCTAAGATCCAGTTCCTTCGACGGCTTCTCTAGGAAGCTGCCCATCCGCCCAAAAAAATTAGGTAAGCTTTCGAAATAGTTTAGTCTAAACTAGATTGGAAGGCTATATAAATTCTGGGAGTGGCTTCTCCAGGAAGTTGGGGGAGGGCAGCTCCTCGGATAATCAAAAGTAAGCCTAATCAAACAACACCAACATTAATATTGCATGTATAAAGACATATAGTCTACTAGACCCATATTTTAGAGAAATCCCATATGACTTAAGGGTCCATGGAGATTTTGGTTTCTGAAAATGTCCATCTATCTATGAATAATCATTAACCACAGTACAAAAAAAATCTCAAAGAGGAATAAAAATTATAAATAGATTTTTTGACCACCTAGCGATGACTAAAAGTATTGAAGGGACCGAAGGCAATTGGCGGACCTCCACCCCTTAGAGCATCTCTAGTGGAGCGTGGAAAATTGGGCGTGGAAATGGTCATATAGATGGCAGTGTAAAAAGATTCTTTTTTAGACACTCACAGTTTTTTAGTGGAGCGTGGAAATTCAGGGCGTCTATATTCTCTCTCTTATATTTTAATAATATTTTCAACGGCTATATTTCCAACAGCTATATTTTCAACAGCTATATTTCCAACGGTAACATTTCCAACGGCTATATTTTTAACGACTATATTCTCGATGGCTATATATACCACCCCCTCCCACCTCTCTCCCATCACATTCCTATCTGTGGCTTCTCTCATCTCCATCTCTCAGAATGGTCGTGAGACGATCGATAGAGGAAGGGCTGCCGGATTTATTCTTCTTTGGAATGACTATGTCAGCGAAAATCCTCGCTATCCTGAAAGGTTCTTTCGGAGAAGGTTCGTAATTACTAAATCACTCTGTATTTATCTTTTTTACTTCCGTGTCTCATTTATTTTTTTATCCATAGGTTTAGGATGTCTCGTAATTTGTTTAATCGCATAGTTCAAGGTATACTTGAAAATGACTATGATGGTTATTTTACGCAAAAAAGAAATGCTTCTGGGGTTCTTGGGTTGCATCCTCTGCAAAAGATGATAGCAGCAATGCGGATGCTAACATATGGAATAGCAGCCGATGGTGCTGATGAGTACATTCGGTCCGCAGAAGCTACTAATTTAGAATCTTGCAAGAAGTTTGTGATCAAAATTTGTGAAGTCTTTGGGATCAGTATCTAAGATCTCCAAATGAAGAAGATACTGCAAGATTACTAGCAATAGGGGAGGAAAGAGGATTCCCTGGTATGTTAGGGAGTATTGATTGCATGCACTGGGCCTGGAAAAACTACCCCAAAAAATGGCATGGCATGTTTAAAGGACATGTGAAAGAGCCCACGATGATCTTGGAAGCAGTTGCAGGCCCGGATCTTTGGATTTGGCATGCTTTCTTTGGTTTGCCAGGATCTAACAATGATTTGAATGTACTGGCGCGTTCAAATGTGTTTGCAAAGCTAGCCGAAGGTGAAGCTCCAGAAGTGGATTATACTGATGTGTTTTGATTTCCCTAATGCTGAAGGTTCTTCGATTGTCGGTGACACTTGCTCCCAAATGGACTTTCTGGTATTTGTTGCGAGTCAGTAGAGTTCAACAAGTCCATAAAATTATGATTGGATTCCATCTGCAAAAAATTGAGACAAACTTCACTACACAATTCCACACACAAGATAGTAGAAACAAACAACAAATATATGTATAGCAGCAAGGCAAGCAGCAGCGGCAGCAAGGCAAGCAGCATGTGTCTTTTTTTTTCCCAAGTCTTCTTCTTTTTCTCGCCCGGCGGCCGCCGTTGACCCCGCTCAAATCCGCCTGCTAGGTCCAATCAATTGATCCATCCAGATACGTACATGAGCTAGCTAATCGATCGATCCACATACATGAGCTAGCTAGCTAATAGAAAAATGGATCGATCCGTCACACGGCCGCGTTCGCTGGCTGCCGAAGCACGTGGACGAGCTGACTCGACCACACGAACTTGGACGGCACGGAGGACCCGCACGCGGCCGGCGGATACGAAGCCCCCCGCGTCGATCTGGTGAGCGCCCACCGTCCCGATCTGGTCAACGGAAGGATTCCCCTCGCTCCTCTCATCTCTCAGTCGGCGGGGAAGGAAGACGTACCTTGACTAGGCGTGCAGGTACGCTACGACGATGACGTCGGAGGCGGCAGCAACCTCTCCAGCGGTTCCGGGCGGGGGCGGGGACAGAGCAGTTGGTCGTTTCCTCCCCTTCGAGGCTGTGGTTAGAGTGTGGCTGGGTTGCATGCGGGTTGCCGATGGGGAGGCTGTGGAAATTTTCCACACTCCTTTCCACAGACCACTGGACGATTTTTTTTTTTTTGACTCTGTTGTCTATATTTGCTATCCACACCCATATACATATGCCACTAGAGATGCTCTTAGGGTTTATACGAGTCATGCATGACTGTATTTTTCATTTTACTTTATGCTCAATTTGTCATGCTACTGTGTGCATTCCCTAGATATGTAGAGACCGGTTCTAAACTCTTGGTTCTTATATTGACTTGAAGCATAAAATATTGAGTTTAATCAACATGCAGGGATTTGGCCCGTTGATTGTGAGAAAGATACCATTACATTTGTATGATTATACCCTGTTGGTAATCTTTAGGAGAATCGAACTAAAACTCCCCAATTAACCGTGAACCGGACAAGATAGAAAATGAAAGAACTGGAAGCTAAGGGCAAACACAAATGCAAGCAAGCGCGGTACAGAAGCAAAGAGTTGACTAGGAGGAGGCTTCGTTGACCACATATGATCAATAAGAGAGAGACCGGTCAGGCATCGTTCAGCCCAGGGGAACATGCCGAGCAGCTTGGGCCTTGCTGGTACGAATTCGCTTCAGTAGGAGAAAAGCTGCTCCGACGATCACGGCGACGATTGCGACGGCCACCACGACCACAACGGCAAGATGGTCTTTCATCTTCCTCCCTAAACAAACAAATAAGTATAAGCTTCACGCCATTCTTCTACCACTACTCTAAGTATAAGCTGGGGTCGTTAGGGGACTCACGAATCCTTGCTCCTTTTCCCATGGCCATGGGCAGTATCGGAGCGGATATCTCGAGCCGCAGGTAGCAGTTGTAGCGGAACACGTTGGCCACGCCTGCCGACTGCAAGTTGTTGTACTCGCGCCGCGGTACCCGTAAGCACCGCGGCAAATATTCCTGCGCCGATTTCACCAGGCAACGCGTGCAGTCCGCCGGCGTGACGTTCCCTGGGCACTGCGCCAGCGCGCGCACTGTGATGTTCCCCTGGGCTGTGGTGTTTGCCGTGGCAAGCATCCGCCCCGAGTCCGAGCTGCTGCCACTGGCAGCGCGTGGCACCAGGGACAGCGCCAGGTCGACGAGCCTCCCCACGTCGTAGTACTCGGGGTGGTAGTTGGCGACGTGGCCAGGGTAGTCAAAGGACGTCCACATGACCTCCTCGTCGGACGAGGCGTTGGTGTCGGTGTAGGCGAGGAAGCAGCCGGCGTTCCAGAACCCGGCGCGCTGGCTGCCGTTGCAGATGTCGATCCGACCGACGGAGATGGAGAGGCACTCGCGACAATCCTTCGGCGCCGGTGACTCGCCAAAGCAGAAGCCGCGTGCGAACGCGCGGCCGTTGCCGGACCGGAGAGAGGCGAAGCCCGTCGGCGCGGCGGCGGAGGGGAGGGCAGCAAGGAGCGGCGTGAGGCTGGCGCGGAAGGCGGTGCCATTTGCTGTGGACAGCCACTGTGGATCCGGTTCGCAGCTAGGCAGAGTGTAGCCACCGGTGATGTCCACGCCGTCCGTGGCGTCCGCCGGGATCGCCAGCGTGGCCAAAACGATGGCGAGGAGGCGTTGATGCGTAGGTTGCGCCATTGCCGGTGCCGAGTTGACAATTTGTGGTAGGAGTAGTAGTAACTAGTAACTAGTACGTTGAGGAGAAGACTTTGTATTGTATACTCGAGCTACCGTTCGAGTGCATGTTATGTTACTTGCTGGCGTAGGCGATGATGTCATCACGCATGGATTGCTAAACCGCTGTTTCTTTCTTTGATCTTGTCGGTTTGTTAGTGGTTACGGTTCACGAATTTCGCGCATGCATGCTCAATGTGTGTATGCCTTACTGCTGGATCTCTTGAGAAACCATGAAAGGTGAACTACAACAGACAGTACTCCGAAACCGTGGGACGACTTATATTTGTATACTAACTCTGTTCTTTTAGTTGATTCTATCTATAGAAGATGAAATCACGAATTCCAGACAATAGAAGTGATTCTTCGGCACTTAGTGCATTCCGACAATTCCATACACCATGCAATGCGCAAAGATGCATACAGTGTTTGCATAATTAGTCAAGTCCTTTAATTTGGAGACAGATATAGTTAGGGCGGAAATACAAATGCACCGGAGCTCACACTAACTAAACATGACACTTGCACGAGCGCAATGCAGTTCCAATCGTCGATAAGATCACGCATATGTAGATGGTCTTGGGATGGAGATGAACTCATGGAGCATTTTGCGGTCTGGGGCGTGGATCTCCAGCCGCATGTGGCAATTGAAGCCTGTGACGACGGCGACTCCCTTGTGACGGCCGTCTGTCGAGCCCTCACCGCCAGCCGCCGCAACATTTGTGATGCAACACAGCACAGCCCACGGCACGCCCCACGCACTCCATGCTGAACTGACCTCCCTGAGAGCTTGTGCACTCCATGCACTTCTTTTTCACTGGCTTACTACTTGACACCAAAGGGGTTAGGTTGGCCTATCTTATGGTGGGGCCTGTTAGCTTATGGCTACCCGTGATCACGAGCGAAATTCCCACATCCGCTGTCGGAATGGAGGTAGGAAGAAGAAGTCTGGAGCACCGCCGTCGTCCGTCGGAGAAAACGAGAACAAGCGCCGACACATCGCCCCAACGACGTCCATCTGCATCTCCCCCGCCACCTCCACCGGCCGAGTCGCTGGCCACCCCACTGTCGGCAAACAGTGCCGGACCGGAGAGAGGCGAAGCCCGTCGGCGCGGCGCGGCGGCGGACCCGAGTGCACACTGTTGCGCCATTCACGGCTGGTGCAGAGTTGACAATTTGTGGTGGGAGTAGCAGCACGCTGAGGAGGAGACTTTGATGCTCGAGCTACCGTTCGAGTGCATGTTACCACGCGCGTGCGACGACTATAACTGCCATGCGGATTTGAACAAAACGCGTGCGATGATGTTATTACGCATACGTACGACAGGGGAATGGATGGATTGCTAGACCGGCTAAACTGATGTTTCTTGTTAGGTTCTTGGACGCGTCTAGCGGGCGCTCGGGCGGCCGTTGGGTAGTTTGTGGCGCTCAGTCGCCACGTCGGACTGGGAAAGCGACGTCTCTGCGTGTGAGCACTCGTGCGTGATATGGAGCGCACCCTCGCGCAGTCGCGCGCGCGATGGGAAATTTTAGCGCGAAATTACTGCCGATTCCCTCCGAAAGAAGCGCCCAGAAGGCTCCGTGCACTGTCGCCCCCTTCTCTTCCTCCTACCTGGCGACCGTGCCACGGCCGAGAGAAGCAGCACGGGAGACCAGCCGTTCGCCGGGCCGCCCCATCTCCCCGCCGTTCAGCGCCGCGCGCCCTTATCTTCCTCCTCCGCGGCGACTTCGCCTTGGCCAGGAGCAGCAAGTTGAGCAGCATCCCGTGGGCAGCAGGTGGAGCAGCAGCACAACGGGGCGTAACGACGTCTCGCCGATCGGAAATTGGGGGAAGAGGAAACGGCATGGAGCAGCAGGGGCTGCGTCCTGTTCGGCACGATGACGGCCGTGGCACTCGATGTGGCAAGGGCGGAGCGGCCGCCTCTGCGACGTCGTTCATGGCGCTTAATTTTGCCTCCGTAGCTTCGCTGCTCCGGAGTCCAGACAGCAGAGTTGCTCTGTTCACAACGATGAGGATATCGAACAGAAGTCTTCCATCAATCCACCGCTTCTTGGGCTTGTTTGGCCATACGTGAGAGTGGGCGGTATAGAAAAGAGTGGGCTAGATTGGATTAGGCCCAACATGATTTTAATGAGTTACTGTTTTTTTTTCATTGTTGCATAACGGCACACCATATTTGCTTCGGCTCGTATCAAATTTGTTCTTATTTGTCGTGAATTTTGCCTACAGATATTCTAATGTTGGTTCATCACAAAACACAGCTGCTTCACCTCATATCAAATTTGTTTTTATTTGTTATGAAGTTGCTTAATGACATTGTGAAGTTGCTTCATGAAACACCAAAATTGATTCGCCTCGTATCAAAATTTGGTTTTTATTTCTTTTAAAATTACCCACCGATATTGTAATGTTGCTTCATAGCACACTAAAGTTGCTTCGCCCGTACCAAATCTTCTTTTATTTGATGTAAAGTTGCCTAACAATACTCTGATGTTGTTTTATAACACATCAAAGTTGCTTCGTCCCGTACCAAATTCACAATCAACGGTGGACAACTTCATAAACATTGGCTGGGCAACATCACAGTAGAGATAGGCAATTTCACCATCGGTAGACAACATCACAACTTCTTTTGGATCAACTTTCTTATACAAAAAACCAACTTTGGTGCGGGAGGAAAACTCCATGACAAATAAAAACAACTTTGATACAACGAGAAGCAACTTTGGTGTGCGTTGACACAACTTCAATACAGCGGTACGCAACTCCACAATAATTAGAAGCAACTTTGGTACAAGGTGGAACAAATTTAGTGTACGACGAGGGGACTTCACGAACATCAGTAAGAAACTTCACAACAATAAAAATCAAATTTGACGAGGGGAAGCAACGTTGTGTGAGATGGGGCAATTTCATAACAGCGGTAAGCAACTCCATGACAAATAAAAACGACTTTGATATAACGAGAAACAACTTTGGTGTGCGTTGAGACAATTTCAAAACAGTGGTAAGTAATTCCACAACAATTGAAAGCAACTTTGGTACGAGGTTGAACAAATTTAGTGTGCAACGAGGCAACTTCACAACAGCGGTAAGCAACTTTACAACAATAAAAATCAACTTTGACGAGTGGAAGCAATGATGGTATGCGATGAGGCAATTTCATAACAGCGGTAACCAACTCCATGACAAATAAAAACAACTTTGATACAACGAGAAGCAATTTTGGTGTGCGTTGAGACAACTTCAAAATTGCGGTACGCAACTCCACAACAATTAAAAGTAACTTTGGTACAAGGCGGAACAAATTTAGTGTACAACGAGGCGACTTCACAAACATCGGTACGCAACTTCACAGCAATAAAAATCAACTTTGACGAGTGGAAGCAATGTTGGTGCGCGATGAGGCAATTTCATAACAGCGGTAAGCAACTCCATGACAAATAAAAACAACTTTGATACAACGAGAAGCAACTTTGGCGTGCGTTGAGACAACTTCAAAACATCGGTAAGCAACTCCACAAAAACCAACTTTGGTACGAGGTGGAAAAAATTTAGTGTACGACGAGGCAACTTACAAACAACGGTAAGCAACTTCACAACAATAGCATGGTCAATTAGCCTTATGGGCGACCAAGAAAAAAAGTAGCATGGGCGCAATTAGCTAGTAGCTTGCTTGCACACGCGGATGCAGCTCTCCTCCCGTTCTTGGACGTGCGCGACTAGGACGGCCGCCTCGACCGGCGCGAGTGACGACGGCGAGTGTGAGCACAGCTACCCAGCTACGCCATCGCACCTCATCTTCCCGACCAGCTCAATCCCAAATCCATCGTGCTGCTAGAGGAGAAAAACCGGAGGTGGCAACGGCCAGGCTGGAGGAGGGGAACCGGGAGGCGACGGCCAGGATGGAGGTGCTCCTCGTCGTGCTGCTGGAGGAGGGGAACCGGGAGGCTGCGTTGGAGGCGGGAGCGGCGTCGGCGGCGGCGTCGGGTCCCACAGGCGCCACGGCGGAGCACGCGTTGGAGGTGGCTTCTTCTCCAGGAGGATCACGTGGCGGCCGGAACGGAGGACGACGGCGCGGCTCCAGGACACCGGCCTCGCGCGGCTCCGGGCGACGGCCGTGGGCGGCGAGGAGGGAGATGAGGTGGAAGACGCCGGAGAGCTCGATCCCGGCGGTCTCGCGCGACTCCGGGCAGCTTCCGCGAGCGGAGAGGATGGAGACGAGGTGGACGACGCCGGAGAGCTCGATCCCGGCGGCCTCGCGCGGCTTTGGGCGACGGCCACATGCGGAGAGGACGAGGAGGGAGACGATGTGCGCGGCCGCGTGCGTGACAGCCAATCGACACAGAGGCACAGGCAGCCGATGGAGTGGGCGCTCGATTCATCCAAATAGCGCAGCTGCGCTTTGAGGTATTTCCGTTCTTGTTATCTTGTCTGTTTGCTGCTGTTCACGAATTATTGCACTGTATAATCTACATAATGCACATGTTGAATCGATCCGTGCAACATGTATGTTTAACGCTGGACCATGCGAGCATGCATGCAGTGCGCGCACTACGGAAAAATCTGGGTTTGCCAAGTGCCAAAAACACTTGGCAATGGCCGTATTTACCGAGTGCACACTGTCGGCAAACAGTGTCGGCAAAGAGCTCTATTCCCTCGAGCCATGGACAGAGAATAGAGTAGCCATGGCTAGAGGGCCATGGTATCAGAGGATCTACAGGAGAGAATGGGAGAACCAGAAAACTCACCTGAACCATGGAGACAAAGAAGAGGCCACCCCTATGCCACCGCAGGGCAGCGAGGTTGGGGGGAAGGAGGATGTAGTCGAAGCCGAGGGCTGGCTAAGCCTACAACCGCACGCGGAGTGCAGGAGCCCATGGCCAGCACAGCAGCAGCACCAAAGTCTTGTCCTGAGAGAAGACAGAAGTAAACTTCCAGCAAAAAAATAAATAAGATGTTAAAAAAACAAAAGATGTTCACATAATATGCTAATTGTTGTGCCCGTGATTGACAAGAAGCAATAGGCAGAGAGTAGCCACCGGTGATGTCCACGCCGTCCGTGGCGGCCGCCCGGATCGCTAGCGTGGCCAAAACAATGGCGAGGAGGCGTCGATACGTCGGTTGCGCCATTGCCTCGCCTGCGCCGGTGTAGAGTTGACAATTTGTGGTGGGAGTATAGAAGCACGATGAGGAGGAGACTTTGAGCTAGCGTTCGGGTGCATGTTATCACGCGCAGACAGACGGAAGCGCGCGACGACTGACTGTGTGCCGCGCGCGATGGATTGTGTCATTACGCATACGTGTGGAATTAATATAGTACGATAGTAGAATGGGTTGGTAAGCTGCTGCTTGTTTTTGCTTTTCCGAAACGTTCAGGAATTGTGCTATATAATAATCTATTTATGCGAGGGAGGCGGTTTGACTTTCGAGCTCGTATGCTCCTGATCAAATAAATCATTTTTAAAATATCTGAAAATATTTGGTGATAAACATATATATGGTTTCTACACTCATGACAAATTTTATGATGAAAAGACATCTCTGCAGCTCTGTGCAAAAAAGATAATCCGGTGATTAAAATCAGATTTAAAACATATATTTTCAAAGTGATTTTTTTTGCACAAAGCAGAAAAAATATCATTTCATCACCAAATTTGGTAACTATGTAGAAAATTTGTGTATGTTTATCACCAATTTTTTTTAAATATTCAACTATTTTTTCGAATTCTTTATTTGGACAGGAGCATATGAGCTCGGGATTCAAGGTGGATTTCTGATTTAATGCACACATGTTCAATCCGAAGATTCATCTCAGAAAAACAAGAAGACAGCAATAGGCAGTGATTCTTTGGCAATCCATTTCAACCTTGTCAGACAGCATGCAAACATGCATACAATGTTTATGGTAGCCAATTAATTGGCTATTGGATCGGGGCCTTCCTAGGTGTTGAGATATTGTTGGTCAGGCCCAACCATCCTAATGCACTGCACGCACTCCCACAACTACGAAACCCGTGGCAATCACGCTCTCCTTTATCTTGTTCACTGTACACACGGACCAAATAAGCAGCACAATGATGTATTGGGATGGAATGATGGATGGATCATAGACTTGCCAGGATCTAAGGAGATGAACTCACAGAGCAGTTCGCCAAGGGCAGGTCGGTGGAAGCCATTCGGTAGGCGACCACACGCTCAACGACCCTGGACAATGGGTGTGTGCTATGTACTGTGCCCCGCCCCAGCAGTTCCTGGTGGCGAAGGCTACGACAGGCCAGCACGACGGCGACAAGCATGGTTGTCGACAGTGCGGTGCAGGACGCTAGCCTCCTGACACCGCCGCCAGTCATGCTTGACTCGCTGCCCGGGTGGCTGTCTCGTGATGATGTTGTGCTGGCCGGCGCCGCCCCCTACTTCGACGGGCAACACTATTCGGGTCCCCACCTTATATTGGTGGTTTTCTCCAGCGACTTGGTTCCTATCTCCAGTCTACCCATGTGTTGGTGTTCTTCGGTGGGAATCATGATTGAGAAAGCAGTGGATAATGGATTGTTATGAGGAATATTTTATAATTTGTTAGAGAATGGAGAGCCCATTTTGCAATATGCACACGACATGATCCTTCTCCTATAAGACAATTTAGAACAAGCAAGGAACTTGAAAATTCATATTATGTCTCTTCGAGCAAATTAAATGTCGGGACTTAACATAAACTAAACCATTATATTATACTGTGCATCAGCATGACACGCTAAATCCACATTAGGTATATATAAAACAGGGAACACAACTTGCTAACCAAATCTTCTATTCATAATATTTTTGCTATGAAGAAAAAACTCATGATGGTAAGTACAATATCTTCTAGGTCTTCGGCTCGGCTCATGTTTCCCTTTCCATGAAGTGGCCCTTTCATGACCACGTAACAAAGGATAAGTTGGTACTGCTTGTGGACGAAGGTATACCGTGGAAAAATCATCTCAGAGAAGGATGTTGGCTATAAGGTATACCGTGGAAAAATAGTAAGCCTAATCAAACAACAGTAAGAGTAATATTTGCTTGTATAAAGACATATACTCTATTAGTCCATATTGTAGGGAAAGCCCATATATAAACCTAAGGTGTGCATGTACATCTTAGTCTCCTGAATAGATTTTTTTTTCCGAAAATCTCCACCTATCCATGAATAGTCGTCAACAGCAATACAAAAAACTCCAAAAGTAAGAAAAATTATGAATAGGGTTTTTGGACCATCTAACGACAACTATAAGCACCGAAGAGAGCCGAAGGCAATTGGCGGCACTTCATCCCGTATGATTATGAATTTTACGTTTTACTTTATGCTCAGTTTGTCATTCAGGGACTTGGCATCCGGCTTTGCAAAGGGTTGACAGGGAGGCCTCGTTGACTACATCTGATCAATCAACATCAGCTCGGAGCATCCGTAGCTAGCTGTCCACATGCCGGCAGGATGATCTTTCATCTTCCTCCCTGCACGAACAAATACAATGGGCACGTCATTGATTCTTGATCCTTCTAGCACTTACCATAGAGATCACAGCTTGACGGAGCGTTAGGGAACTCACGAAGGACGAAGCCTTGCTCCTTTTCCCATCGGTGCAGATATCTCGAGCCGAAGGTAGCACTTGTAGCGGAACACGGAGACCACGCCTGCCGACTGAACGCGGTCGTCGTACTCGTGCCCCGGTACCAGGAGGAAATCCGGCAAGTCATATGCGCCGATTTCTGCAGGCAACCGTATAGTAGCAGTCCGCCGCCGACACGTTTCCCGGGCACTGCGCCAGCGCGCACACCGCGGTTTTCGCCTGCGTCGTCGCGTTCGCCGTGGCCAGCATCCGCCCGCCGGAGCTGCTGCCGTTGGCGGCGCGCACCGCGAGGGATAACGCCAGGTCGACGACATTGTTCACGTCGTAGAAGCTGGGGTGGTCGCTGAAGTCGGCGAAATTCGACGAGACCCACTCGTCCTCCTGGGTGGAGGAGGAGGCGTTGGTGTCGGCGTAGGCGAGGAAGCAGCCGCCAGCCGGCGTTCCAGAACCCGGCGCGCCGGCCGCAGATGTCGATCCGTTGGACGGGGATGGAGAGGCACTCGCGGCAATCGTGCGGCGCCGGTGACTCGCCGAAGTAGAGTCCGCGCACGAATGCGCGCCCGTCGCCGGAGCGGAGGGAGGCGAAGCCCGTCGGGGCGGCGGCAGAGGGCCGGGCGGCGAGGAGCGGCTCGAGGCTGGAGCGGAAGGTGGTGCCATTGGCGGTGGACAGCCACCGTGGATCCGGGTCGCAGTCGTATAGCAAGTAGCCACCGTGACGTCGACGTCGTCCTTGGCACCCGCTGGGATCGCCATCACCGCGACGGGGATGACGAGGACGAGGCGGCGTTGACTGTTTGTGGCGCCATTGCCGGTGCCGTGTTAACAATGGTGGTTGCGGGCTAGCACCTAGCAGCTGTCGGAGAGAAGACTTTGATGCTGCGTCGAGCTAGCGTTCGAGCACATGCATGTTTGCACGACCAGACGGAAGCGCGCGACGACTGACTGCCGCTAGGCGCTAGTACGGACGTGAAGACGCGCGGGCGATGACCGTCATTATGCATAAGTGTGTGGAGTATGGTACGATCAATCCCGTGAAACCCATGCCGATACCATAATGCACTGGACCACGGTTTAGAATTTGGGACACTTTGATAGATGGCACTTTAAAAATATACCCCAAATTTTTTTATTTTGGACATTTCAATTAAAATGCCCCTAATTCAAATAAATATACCCCATTTTTTTTTATTTTTTATCCGCTTCGCTTCGGTCCAGCCTCCCAACGTCAGAACTTAGCTGCCCTTTATATGAATTTGGATCACCACAAAAATAACATTGAGGCTGTCGAGAACCTGCCGCTGCTCGGGAACCAACCTCCGCGGCGTCGGCGAGCGTGATCTAGCGTTTTTGGCGGCGCCGACGACGGCTCTCTAGCCACCAGGACGTGCACGACTCCCGGGGGAGGCAGGGAGGACGTCATCCACACCAACTGCGGCAGCTGGAGCCAGGGAGCTCTGGAGAAGGACCATGGCGGCGGATCTCCTGCTGCGCCAGTGCCCAGGTCAGTTGCGCGCCTCCACTGCGCGTCGTCGACGCAGCATCGCCGACTCTCTCATCTCCCATGCACCATCGGCAGAGCATTTTTTCTTCTTTTTTTTTGCTACCTGCGGTGCAAATTCTTGTAAGGTTTGTAGCACAAAATTCCCCCCTTTGATGCAAATCCACAAAAGTATTATAGCAATTTCTTCTTCAGATGATGCAATTTTTTTGATGTGCAAATTTTTGTAAGGTTTTTAGCAGATTTTTTTTCTTTTGAAGCAAACTGACATAAATGTTTGGAGCAAATTTATTTTCACAAAATGCAAAATTTCATCATGAAACAAGATGCTACCGAGGAAGCACGGCGGTACTGTCCGGCGTTGTTGTCATTGGTGGTGGTGGTGGGGCTGTGCTGCTATGGTATGGAGGTGGTGTTGCCATGGCACATTGGTCCTGCTACCATGGTGGCACGACGGTGCGTCTAGCCACCGCTGGCGGTGGTGCTACCGGAGAAGCGTGACGGTGCTGCCGAAGAAGGGCGGCGGTGCTACGGTTGCTGCTCTTTTGCATCATAAGTCTCACCGGAGAACCCATCGAAAGATGTTTTTGCTACAACGTAACAATTTGTTTGCTACAATCGTTCGGTGGTTTTGCTACAATAGTACATATTGTTGCTGCAAGGTTTCCGACGAGGTCTTCGTTGATGTCTTCGACGGGGTTGATTTTGCTACAGTAGCATAATATTTTTGTTACGAGGTCTCCAATGACGTCTTTGGCGAGTTCTATGTCCGACGTTTTTTTTTCTATTTTGTATTTGAACCGTTTTTTGCTACAATAGCATACCGCGGACTGTTATTTGCACCACTGCAACAATTGCGGGATTTGCAAGAAAAAAAGATGGACACAGGTCGCTGGGAACCTCCGATCCCTTAGGGGACGCTCAGTACGGTCCTATATCGATCGTGTAAACAAGAAATATATTTTCCGAGTGCATAAGGGAGGTTTGCGCCTCGAGTTGCAATGTCATCAGTGACATGTAGAATGTTAGATGTGGTGGAATAAAAGGCTGAGATTAATTGTTCCTGGCAGTCTGGCACAGTTTGTGCATTTATGACTAGTTTAGATTTAGATCTAAATTTAGATTAGATTAGACATGAGCAAAGACAAACACAAATGCAAGCAAGCACGGTAGACAGAGCGAAAGGGTTGACTGGGAGGCCTAATTGACCACAAAGCAAAGAGTTGACCGCGAAGCCTCGTTGACCACATCTGATCAATCAGAGACCAGTCGACCCGTAGCATTCAGCTCGGAGCATCCGTAGCTAGCTGCCACTATGTCACGTCCTCCAATTTAAGGCATTTTTTTAGAGGCACTATTATAAACTGCCTCTAATGATTACTTTTGAAGACATTTTTATAAGTATTGCCTAAAAAAGTTTCATTTAGAGGCACTAATCAATAGTGCCTCAAATGGTTACTATTCGAGGCACGTAAAAGTGCTTCAAATATTAAGCATTTGAGGCACTATTGATTAGTGCCTCTATTAACTATTATTTAAAGGCACTAATCAAAACTGCCTCAAATGGTTACTATTTGAGGCACTTAAAAGTGCCTCAAATACTAAGCACTTGAGGCACTATTGATTAGTGTCTCTATTAACTATCATTTAAAGGCACTAATCAAAACTGCCTCAAATGAATACTATTTGAGGCACTTAAAAGTGCCTCAAATACTAAGCATTTGAGACACTATTGATTAGTGCCTCTATTAACTATCATTTAAATGCATTAATCAAAATTAAACTCAAGGCCAAATTCCTCTCGCCGCCACCTCCACCTCCTCCTGCTCGTTCTCGTCCAACCCTGGCGGCGTTGAGGTGGGGCTCCAAGAAGAGGACATGGGCCATTTTTCACTGTCAGGAGCATGTGGTTGTGGCTCGAGGGAATTACGCCCAATGTTCGCCGCGTTGTGCTCGATCGGGCAACCTGGAGTTTCTTCTCACGGAGACAACCTGCAATAGTTGATGCAATTATCTAGCTGCAGATGGGATAATAATTGGAGTCTCATGTTGAAAATATTTTTTAGACGGGAAAATATTTTTAAATTATTCACTCAAGAAAATATTTTTAAATTATTTTTAGAAAATAAGTATTCACTCAAACATATTTTTAATCTATTTTTAGGAATTGTTTGAATTTTATTTCATTTTTATTTAGGAAAAGACCAAAAGGCCCTTGGTCCAACTTGGTTGAACCAAGTCAAAACTGGCTCGTGTCAAACCGGCCCAACCCCTCACACCTCTCTCTCACTTTCCTCTCTCATGCTCGCGGACGCCGCCGCCGTCGCCACCCTCTGCTCCGGCCGGTTCCGGCCGCCTCCATCGCTGCCGCTCTCCGCCGTCTCCGAGTTCTTCGTCTCCTCCAACGCCGGCCTCGGGTGCTACATCGCGCTCATCATCCTGCCCTCCCGCTCCGGATCATGGTGGTTGTGCTCCTACTCCGCGCCTACTACCTCGTATGCGGCGTGTGCACACTCGGGGTGGAGGAGGAAAGGGAGGGGGAAGGCTACGCTACAACCGCACACTCTTGTGTGCCATGCTAGCTCTTCGCAGTGCGACTGCCTATTTGCAGTGCCGACGTAGCAATTTTGAATCATGGTAAAAAATGTCCACGGATGCAAAAAAAAAAAGTCACGGGTTCAAATAAATGTTCACTGTTTTTAAATCGTGGCTTCAAATAAATTATTTTCACGATGTATAAGGTTAAAAATAAACGTTCATGGGTTCAACAAAAAGTATGTTTACAAATTATAAAATGTCCACTATTCAAACAAATGTTCACAAGATTTTCTTTTATATTTTTAATTTTCGTGATAAATTCTTTTATCTAAACATTCCGAAAAAAGATACAAGAAAAATCTAAAAAATATAGGGATAAAAACGACTTTTAAGATTACAAAAAAAAAATATCACGATTTTGTCATTTCCTTTTGAAAATTAAAAACGCATGACCGTAGAATAGGATTTGCTATGTACAGTAGCCTTTTGTTCAGGAGCAGAGCTCGGAGTGATGTACCTCCAAATTAATGGGCTGGCCCAAGTGACCCGATGGGCCTTCAGATGGGGAAAAACTCGCGTGAGCGAGACAACGTCCGGACTCGTTAGAAGCGATACATACGTACGGAGGGAGTACACGCGACTCTCATCTCGCCTCTCTCCGTTCTCTTCCTCTCGCGACGCGCCGCCGCCGCCTACGGCTCCGGCTATCGTCGACCTTCTACGGCGCCGCCGTCCACCGATGCTGCCGTTACCCAGTCTCCGCCGCCGATTCCCCACCGCCTCGATGCCTCCCTGCTCTCGAGATCCTGCCCGCGGGCCGTGGCTAACCCTAGCCTAGGGTTTGGCTCAGTTGCCGACGCGATTCACGCACCGTCGTGCCTCTGGATGCGCCTGCTCGCCGTCTATGTCTACCTCGTCGAGCCCCTGATCGACCACGCCGTGCTGGACGGTTGCAACGGCGCCGCCTCGCCCTGCCGGGATGTGGAGCCAAAGGTCGCGGGACGCTGCTCCGACCTCAAAAGTCAACACCACCCGGTTCCTGCGGAGGCTCATCAAGGCCGAGAGGCCCGATCTAATAGCCTTCACCGGTGTGTGGTTTGCTCCCGCTACTCCTCCTCTCCTCTTATAGCTTCACCTGTTGCTACTGCGTGTTTCTCTTGCTCCCGATATTGGTTTGCACTTGCCCATGCGATTGACAGTGATGTAACAGTGACGAACTTGTGCTCCATGTAGTAGTTTGATGGAGCTTGCAAGGTTACTATACGAATGCTTCCCATTTGCATTCATAGGATGGGGGGAACATCTAGCTATGCAGTACACTCTTATCGCCTATTCGCTTGTAGCTCTTTGATGCTTAGCTCTTATGGATTATCTCTTGCAACCTATTGGACGACATTTGTATAACCGCGAAATTTACTATAAATGCCATTCCATTTGTAGCCTATCTCCGGATGTGGCTGTGTAGATTCGTTGCGTAAATGCCACACCAGGGGAATTCATCTCATGTATTATGGAAGTATGGTTGACGTGAAACTGTGGTGTTGGGAGATGTTAGATTATAGGTGTTGAGTATGTGGCCAATAGCATCTATAGCATGTTCTAGAATTATATTTCATAATTCGTAACTGTTTTGGAACCATACTCCTATATGGGCATTGTTATTTTCCTCAGTTTACAGTTTGAGGAGGTTAATGTGTGCAATTTTTATGCTTACAGGTTACTGGATCATCATGATATTATATCAATCAAACTAGAGTACAATGACAGTAGCAAATGCTTGACTAGCGCTCAGTTGGCATGGATCACCTCTGACCAGAGTATTAATATTGCCTGAAATTGAAACCCTTGCACATGTAAGTAGTATTGGCATGTGAAGCATAACTACAAACTGCATATTAGTGTAATTCAGTAATTTTGATTGTGATCTACTGACTAGGGTGGCTAGGTAGCGGCCTTTCTTAAGAAACCAGATAAAGTGTTTTATCTTCCTGAACTAAAGCTGGTAGCCTTTTTCATAATAAGTAACTCAATATTCTTAATTGTGCTGGCAAGATTATCATTTCCCTTTTGCACCTTGCTGGGAAACACTAGCCTATTTTAGGTGGTAAACATGCAAGCCAAAAGCTGGGTGAGCAAGTTTGCAATCAGAGTTCAAGCTTCTCTTTATGTTGTTGAAAAATGTGGAGTGTGAGAGGCTTAAGTGCTTAACTAAGAAGTAACATAGTCTATAAGAATTGAGTGGGATACATTCAAGACTGAATTAGTTAATTGCTTGCCTTGCTAAGAACTTCAGATATAGAACTCTTTGCCACCTTAGCATACGGTGCTATCTTCATTTCTTCTTACAAATCGAATCATATAACTTTTCCTGCATCATGCCCATCAACAGTATTGCATTTCCTGGACTTAACTGTTTTAATTTTGAGATGTTCATATTGTTCTGTATTTCTCGAATATTTTTGTTGTTTAATGTTGAGATGGAATTTGCTACATCTCTGCACCTTCACTACAACATTGTCATGTTCCTCATATAGTGGAAAGTAAACTGTGCTTGTTTTGGTTCTGACTTTTTTTCTTATTTCATGCAGTGACATAGTCTCCTCATGCTATCCTAATCTAGTGTGAACCTGCTTTTGCCTCGGCGTTCTTTGGCTTCACAAAGTCTTTTGCTTTACTATTGAAAGGATGAGACCACACATTGACGTCTGTGAGATGTCATCGAGCTGCTACTCTGTCACAACGATGAAGTTGTCATCAAGGAACAATGGGGAAGCATGGTAAGGTTACTTAAACTTTTGCTCCTCTTTCTCCTACATAAATTTGCCTATGCTATGACACATATTAGGGAGTTCTTGGCTTTTAAGAATTACTTCGAGCAGCTTTAGGTCTGGCATATACTTGTCAATGATAAGATCCATGTCAATGCAGGCAGAAATAGACATGGATGCTGCTGGGAGAGCACACACATGAATTTCTATTGATCGGACACATAATATTGAACCACTGTATTGCTGGTTGTTTCCACTGAGTGAGTCCACAATTACACGTGCAGAAATAACATGTAGGTAGAATATTGTTATGAAGGTCAATACACGATCTGGCGGAAAGTGAGATTTGTAGCACATCAGGTTTAGATTTCAAACTTAGGATGTACTATCTGTGCACATTAGAACTTGCTTTTAATTAGGGATGTTGATGTTTGTTAGATAATCATTCAGTTGTGTGTTACTGATTTCTATTATCTTGCTCTATTTTCATTAGGAGCTTTATTGCAGTTTCAATTTGTTATTAAATTGATTACTGCACATTCACCCAGCTATGTGCTACTGACCTTAAGTTAGTGTTCCTCCTAACCTATAACAATGAAGAAACTCTAGTAAAATTTCCTGAACTCATACTTCGTTCAATGTCTGTTTCAGTTTGAAATCCCTTTTGATTAATGAACAAACCAAATGAATTATGTTTCCCGAAACTTGTTTACCTATATTGTAGAGATTTTCTTCCTATATTCTTGCATACAACAGCTAGTCAGTTAATATTGAATGGCATGCACTGCAAGGTGCTGAATAGTATAATTAACCGGGGCAAATTGATATTTTTAAATATCTTATTAGTTTATGTTAAGTCAGCAGCAATCTAAGATAAAAAGTACTTGTAATATACCATTTTCAGTAGCTGTATATACAAGGTATGCACCGGTTATCTTTTTTATTCAGACTTAAAGAATAAGATTTTTCTGATATTGATATCTTATTATTATAAGTTAAGTCAGCAGCTATCTGGATAACAATACTTGTAATATACCATTTTAAGTAACTGTATACACATGGCATGCAGCAGTTATATTTATTATTCAGAATCTTAAATCCAGGTGTCAAATCCAGGTGTTTATGAGGGTGTTTCTTATAGCCTAAGTTCCTCTTCTTACTGTCAAATCCAGGTGAATCAAAAGATCATGAATCTGCAGTCTTCAACGGAGCAGTCATGGCCAGGGGTGAAGTTTCTTTATGGTTTTCGTACTTAAATGCTATTAGTGAGAGATAGAGAGAATCCATTTTCAATTGTTGTCATTGTAATTGCTGTCATAGTTGGTTCACTAATTATTGTTTTGTCATTGTTGTGAGAAATTAATTGTTGTAATATTGAATCAGTGTTTACATTTCGAGGCACATCCAAATTTCTTATTTTGTTTACAGTTGAGGCACTAACTAAAATGTCTTTGATGGTAGTCTTTGGAGGCATTTGAAATAGTGCCTCCAAACTACACTTAAGGCATTTTTTAAAAGTGCCCCGAGTATGCACTTTTGAAGGCACTTGGAAAGTGCCTCAAAAGGTATACTATTTGAGGCACTCCAAAGTGCCTCAAAAGGTATAGTTTTGGAGGCACTCAAAAGTGCTTCAAAAGGTATACTATTTGAGGCACTCCAAAGTGCCTTAAAAGGTATAGTTTTGGAGGCACTAATGATTTGTGCCTTAAAAGACCTTTCCCTACTGGAGTAAATGCAACACTATTTTTTTGTCTTCAAAAATTTTTAAAGGCATTTTTTTGACTTTTGAAGGCATTTTGGAGTGCCACCAATTCGAGCTTGTGATGTAGTGTGCAGCCTTGCAGGAACTGTGGCTAGCTGTCGACATGCCGGGCAGCTTGGGCTTTGCTGGTACGAATTCGCTTCAGAACGAGAAAAGCGGCTCCGACGATCACGACGACGATTGCGACGGCCACCACGATCACAACGGCACGATGGTCTTTCATCTTCCTCCCTGAACACACAAATACAATCGTCACATCATTCTTCTATACCATTACTATAGAGATCACAACTTAATGGATCGTTAGGGAACTCACAAAGCCGTGCTCCTTTTCCCATGGCCAATGGCAGTATCGGAGCAGATATCTCGAGCCGCAGGTAGCAGTCGTAGCCGAACATGCACTACGTCACGGTTGAGCTATAGGGGCACTTCAAAGTGCCCCGAAAAGTCAGTTAACTGTCCCTAATAAATTTTTAGGGCATTTTTTTAAATGCCCAATATACTGGTGCCCCTAAAGAATTTTAGGGCACTTCTTTAAAATGCCCCCAAAACTTACCATTTAGAGGCATTTTTTTGAAAGGCATTCAAAAAATTTTAAAGGCATTTTTTTGACTTTTGAAGGCATTTTGGAGTGCCACCAAATCGAGCTTGTGATGTAGTGTGCAGCCTTGCAGGAACTGTGGCTGGCTGTCGACATGCCGGGCAGCTTGGGCCTTGCTGGTACGAATTCGCTTCAGAACGAGAAAAGCGGCTCCGGCGATCACGACGACGATTGCGGCGGCCACCACGATCACAACGGCAAGATGATCTTTCATCTTCCTCCCTGCACAAACAAATAGAGTACAATCGTCAGGCCATTCTTGGACCACTAGTATAGAGATCACATCACATCTTAACGGAACTCACGAATCCTTGCTCCTTTCCCCATGGGCATCAGTGGAGCGGATATCTCGAGCCGCAGGTAGCAGTTGTAGCGGAACACGTTGGCCACGCCCGCCGACTGAAAGCCCTCGTACTCGTCCCCCGGTACCCGTCGTAGGCACTCCGGCAAATGTTCCTGCGCCGATTCCTCCAGGCAGCGGGCGCAGTCCGCCGCCGCAACGTTCCCCGGGCACTGCGCCAGCGCGCGCACCGTGCTGTTCGCCTGCATCTTCGCGTTCGCCATGGCAAGCATCCGCCCTGACGCCGAGCTGCTGCCGTTGGCGGCGCGCGGCGCCAGGGACCGCGCCAGGTCGACGAGCTGCTGGACGTTGTAGAACACGGGGTAGTAGTTGGCGTTGTCTCCGTCGAAGGCGAACTTCCACCGGGCCTTCTCGTCCTCGCCGGCGGACGAGGCGTTGGTATCGGCATAGGCGAGGAAGCATCCAGCGTTCCAGAACCCGGCGCGCCGGCTGCCGCCGCAGATATAGATCTGAGAGACGGCGACGAAGAGGCACTCGCGGCAGTCGTGCGGCGCCGGTGACTCGCCGAAGCAGAAGCCACGCGCGAACGCGCGGCCGTTGGCGGAGCGGAGGGAGGCGAAGCCCGTCGGCGCGGCGAGGAGCGGCGCGCGGCTGGCGCGGAAGGCGGTGCCGTTGGCGGTGGACAGCCACCGTGGATCCATGTGGCAGTCGTCTAGCACGTAGCCACCCGTGACCGCGCCGTACTCGGCGACCGCCGGGATCGCCAGCACGGCGAAAACGATGGCGAGGAGGCATTGACGTGGCGGTAGCGCCATTGCCGGTGCCGAGTTGACAATTTGAGGTGGGAGTAGCACGCTGAGGAGGAGGCTTTGATGCTGGAGCCTGGAGCTAGCGTTCGGGTGAATGTTACCACGCGCAGATGGATGCGCGCGACGATTGACGGACGTTAGGCGAGCCTGAAAATCGGTTGCTCTCCCCACTACGGGAAAAACTGGCACTGTCGTGCGGCACTTCTTTGCCGTGCGTCTACGCACGGCAAAGATGTCTTTGCCGTGCGGCCGTCGAGAAGGCGCACGGCAAAGGTACAACGCACGGCACATAACAACGACGACGCACGGCAAAGAAACCCGCTCGGCAAAGAGAAAAACCAGCGCACGGCAAAGAAATGGGGGACGGCAAAGTTCTACTGAGGCGCACGGCAAAGGGAACACGCACGGCAAAGAAAAAAGAAGGCGCACGGCAAAGGTACCACGCACGGCAAAGAGCCTTTGCCGTGCGGGGAGAGCGGGCGCACGACAAAGCAACCTTTGCCGTGCGTTTTTCCCTTTGCCGTGCGTCTTATGGCATTTTCTTCTTTTACTTCATTATTGCACTTAATTTAATACTTATATTTATTCTTTTAATATATGACAAGTACTACATCTTAAGACAATGTGTGTATAGTCCATACTTTTGCATTATGACAAATACTCTACGTCTTCAATCCCCCCCCCCCCCCCAACATATATATTAGGGTTTCGGAGCTAGCTGTGTTTGTGGAATTCTGGCACGTGTTATCGCCCGAACATGAAGAAAGTCAAACCGGGGAGCTATGTATTGCATCATTAAACCTTACACCACACTTCCACACATATCATAAGTCCACATGCAAGTTTTGGTGGGATTCCGATGCTCCGGAGGTCATCCCCCCCACCCCCACCACCCCCCCCCGAAACGGCGGTCTGTGGGCAACGGCGATCTACCCCCTAGATTTCTCCGCGCGAGGTTCCACCAATGTACTTTTTCATAGGTTTAGGTTTGTTTAGGTATTATACACATGGAGAACCAGGCTTGGCACTATTTGGCACTTCCACACATATCATACAAAAACAACTTCGGAACGAAACAAGACGCCTGGAGAAAGAGGAACAACATATGAAGAAAACATAGGTGTGCACACACACACAACACTCAACATAGGTACTCAACATAGATGAGAACACACACAGTACTCAACATAGGTACTCAAACTAACTACGACCAGGTCCTAAGCCGCGCGGTGCTGAGCCGCGGATGCTCTGCTTCCAAAGAGCCGGAACCATGAGAGACTCGCTCGCGTCATAAGGATTCTGAAGTAGCAACCAACGCCTGCTACTTGGATTATTGAACAAATACATGTAGCGAAGGACGTGCTCGTCCTCCTCCCTAATACGGCGACGTACCACCTCCTCGGCGGCCGGCGCTCTGGACACATTCCGTGACCAATACCACCAAAGAAGATCCGGATCGACGATGCGACCTGGATCCCTCACCAAGGTCCCCGCCCTGGAAGGTAGCCTCTCCCAGTGCCAGCCCGGCGGATGCCAGTCCCGGACATCGCCATCCGGGTTGATCAAAAGGGGCATCGGAAAGGCCGGCGCGGAGGAGAAGCAGCGCGTGGAGGAGAGACGGCGGCGCGTGGAGGAGGGCGATGGGTTGGCTCGAACCGGGGACGAGGTCGTGGGTATTTATGCCCAATTAGGAACAAGCACACGGATCGTGTGTTTCCTTCGAGCGTTTCGGAGCCGTTGGATCAGCGGTGTGTTTCTTTCTAGCGCTTGTGAGCCGATCGATCAGCGGGCATGTAGTATGGCCAATCAGCATCAAGCACACGGATCGTGTGTTTCCTTCGACCGCTTGTGAGCCGTTGAATCAGCGGTGTGTTTCATTGGAGCCCTTGTGAGCCGTTGGATCAGCGGTGTGTGCTTCTTTTGAGGGGTGAGCTGTTGGAGCAGCAGAAAGAGTGAAGCGGAGCCGGCACGCTGCGCAAGTGGGCGCTCTCCTGCGCGCTGCTGCATGGCTGAGGACGACGGCGACCAGCTGCAGGCACTCACGAGCAAATAGATAGAAAAAATAGGAGAGAAAAAATAAACAGAAAACATAAGAAAGAAAAAATAAACAGAAAACATAAGAAAGAAGCTTGCGCATCCGTCTCGCGTCGTCGTGAGCAGCAAATCGACCTTCGATCCAAGCAGCCGCAAGACATCTCTGATGATCTAACGACCGTCCCAAAAAGTGTTGGGAATGTTGTAGATCATCAGAGCGCCTTGCAGCTGCTTGGATCCGACCGAGGGGCATGGCTACCACTTCCACCATGGAATCTGAATGATTTGTATTCGGTCGATGAACTGAAATATTTCTAGATAGAACAAAACACACGGTATCACCTGCATACAACCCTACTGTGGCTAGAGAGTGCCCGCATATCAAATGCACCGTAGGGCGTATGCAGGTGAAACCATTTGATTTGTATTCGGTCGATGAACTGAATGATCAGAGCGCCTTGCCGCTGCTTGGATCCGACTGAGGGGCATGGCTACCACTTCCACCACCACCACTCCCACCTCCTCGGCAATTCATCATTGTGTCACCCTAATCCATTGGTTGGATTCAACCTACCCGAGGGCTTGTGTTAGGGAACATGCCAGCGGGTAGGCTAAATCCAACCATTGGGTTCGGCCGAAAGTGAGGAAGGTCACACCGGGGAGCTATGCCTTGCACCATTTGGTGGATCACACCTTCCAACACAGTACCACACATATCCTAGGCCCACATGCAAGTTTTGGTGGGATTCCGGTGCTCCGGAGCTCATACCCCCCGGAAACGGCGGTCTGTGGGCCCCCGGCGGTCTACCCCCTAGATTTCTCCGCGCGAGGTTCCACCGACATACTTTTTCATAGGTTTAGGTTTGTTTAGGCATTAGACAAATGGAAAACCAGGTTTCGTACCCTTTCGCACATTCTAGCCTCCGGTATACCCGTAGCGGGACACTTCAGCCCACACGTCCAGGAATCTTCTAAGTGTTATCGGCCGAAAGTGAGGAAGGTCACACCGGGGAGCTATGCCTTGCACCATTTGGTGGATCACACCTTCCAACACACTACCACACATATCCTAGTCCCACATGCAAGTTTTGGTGGGATTCCGGTGCTCCGGAGCTCATACCCCCCGGAAACGGCGGTCTGTGGGCCCCCGGCGGTCTACCCCCCTAGATTTCTCCGCGCGAGGTTCCACCAACATACTTTTTCATAGCTTTAGGTTTGTTTAGGCATTAGACAAATGGAAAACTAGGTTTGGTACCCTTTGGCACATTCTAGCCTCCGGTATACCCGCAGCGGGACACTTCAGCCCACACGTCCAGGAATCTTCTAAGTGTTATCGGCCGAAAGTGAGGAAGGTCACACCGGGGAGCTATGCCTTGCACCATTTGGTGGATCACACCTTCCAACACACTACCACACATATCCTAGGCCCACATGCAAGTTTTGGTGGGATTCCGGTGCTCCGGAGCTCATACCCCCCGGAAACGGCGGTCTGTGGGCCCCCGGCGGTCTACGTACCCCCTTAGATTTCTCCGCGCGAGGTTCCACCAACATACTTTTTCATAGGTGTTGTGGTACATCTTCGAGCAGATGGACAAACCGGGAAAGCGCAGGAAGGGGTCGATGAGCTAAATGTTGACCTAGCTAAAGTGACGCTCTTTGCCGTGCGGGGGCGCACGGCAAAGGCTAAGGTGCACGGCAAATAGGCTCTTTGCCGTGCGGGGGCGCACGGCAAAGATGGAGGTGCACGGAAAATAGGCTCTTTGCCGTGCACAGGGCAAAGAGCCTATTTTCCGTGCACCTCCATCTTTGCCGTGCGCCCCCGCATGGCAAAGAGCTGTCCCAACCCTAACCCTACACCCGCGCGCTCGATCTCCTATATCGATCTAAATTTTCCCCTCGCGCGCGCGCCTCCCCTCCCCAGCTCTCGCACGCCGCCGCGCCCCCTCCTCCCCAGCTTGCACGCCGCCGCGCCCCCTGCCCCTGCCTCGCCGCCCCCCGCCTCGCCGCTACCCCGCCGGCCTGCACCGCCCCGCCCGTGCCCCCCGCCGTCACCCCTGCCTCCCACCTCGCCCCTGCCTCGCGCCGCCACCGGCCCCCGCCGTCGCCCCCTGCCTCGCCTCCCCCTGCCTCGCCGCCCCCCGCCGTCGCCCCTGCCTCGCCGTCCCCGCCTCGCCCCTGCCTCACCGCTGCCCCCAGCCTCGCCGCACCCCGCCTCGCGCCGCCACCGTCCCCCGCCGTCGCCCCCTGCCTCGCCGCCCCCTGCCTCGCCGCCCCCTGCCTCGCCGCCCCCCACCGTTGCCCCTGCCTCGCCATCCCCGGCTCGCCCCTGCCTCACCGCTGCCCCCAGCCTCGCCCCCCCCGCCTCGCCCCTGCTCGTCTTGCTCGTCTCCGTAGCTCAAGGTCCTCCGTAAGTCCTCCTCTCTCTCTCTCTCGACACCAAGGTGACACCAGTGGCGGAGCTTGAAGTAAATTGATGAAAAAATTCACAATGCAATGAAGTGTACTACTGTAGTCTGTAGATTAGATAAATTCCATTGACATGCGTTGATAGGTTGAAATCAACAATTAGACGATCAATTTGTATTCTCCGTAGTTTGTTTTGCAGGTAATAGCTCAACATATCATGTATATTGTTCTTGTGGGCTAGCTATGACAGAGAACAAACTACAAGCACGTATCTAACAATGCTATTGTGTAGATGATCCTTTCATGGACATATCAAATTTAGGGGTATTATAGACATCTCACCACTCAAGATGATAAATAAACTAGAAGTGTAGAAGCTCAAAAGAAGTCTCCAAACAATTTCTAGTAGCTTCTCCCCACCGCAGTTTCCACTAACCGACATTCCATTTAATTTTGATTACCTTGTTCCCCCTTGTTAAATCAACATTTAATTTTTCAGGTGATGTTTCGGGGTGGAGACGGCCGGGGCCGACGTTGTCGGGCTGTTTGAGGAGCGTTGCTCAGAGGGACCGTTTTTCCAGAGGGTCGTTGGTCTTCTTCGCCGGCCGTCGATCACGCTTCGAGGGTGAGAATCCATTCGCCTCTTTTGTACCTAGGTTTTATTTTTGTGTCTAGATCACCAAGTATGTCGCGTTACCTAGGCGTCACTTCCCGGTCGTAAGGGTTACGCGGATAAATATGCATTAGTGGTCTCGCATATTATGAACCGTAACTCTTACGACATTTATCGGGACAGCCGGCGGATGCGTAGTTAGGTACGTTCTCCCCGCTCTACCTCGATCCGAAAACATGTGTTTGTAATTCCCCTGAACCTCCCCCCTGGCATCTGCATGAGATCAGAAAACATGTTTGTGTCGATGATAATCCCAGGGCCGAAATACCCGGGTAAGAACATGAATGTGTACCTGGAACCGCTGGTGGATGATTTGCTTCGTGGCTGGGAAGGTCGTGGGATCCGAACATATGATGCATCAAAGAAGGAGTACTTCGATATGTATGTCTGGTACCACACCTCACTGCATGACCTGCCAGCACGTGCCTTGTTTTGCGGGTGGTGTACACATGGGAAGTGGCCTTGCCCAGTGTGCAGGCAGGCTGTGCTTTTCTTCTGGCTGGACAAGGGAGGCAAGTATTCCTGCTTTGATGAAGCTCGACAGTTCCTTGAGCAGAATCATCAGTACAGAAGTGATGTGAAGAGTTTCAAGAAAGGCCGTGTTGTGCATGACCCGAAGCCAATTCCGAAGACCGGAAAGGAAATCAAGGCCGAGTTAGAAGCTCTCCAGCCTAAGCCCGATGGGAATGGTTTCTTGGGATATGGGGAGACACACCAATGGACCCACAAGCCGTGCTTATGGAAGCTCCCTTACTTTGAGGATCTCGAGCTCCCGCATAACATTGATACAATGCACACCGAGAAGAATATCAGTGATGCATGTTGGAGCACCATCATGGACACTGAGAAGACGAAGGATAACATAAAGGCTCGACTTGATCAAGGAAAATTGTGTGATAGACCAAAGTTGAACATGCAGCCACCTCATGGCGCCAAAAAAACGTGGAATAAGCGACAAGCTCCGTTCTCCCTCACAAAGGCCCAAAAAAGGGAGGTCTTCCATTGGATGAAGCACTGTTTGTTTTTCCCTGATGGGTTCGCAGCCAACTGGATGAGGGGTGTGAACATGGAAACGTTGCGAGTACAAGGACTCAAGAGTCATGACTACCACGTATGGCTTGAGCAGATAATGCCGGTGATGATTCGAGGCTATGTCCCTGAGCAGATTTGGCGAGTGCTGTCGAGGTTGAGCTTTTTCTTCCGCCAGATTTGTGCTAAGGAGTTAGACACTAAAGTGATTGAGAAGCTAGATAAAGATGCACCGAAGTTGCTTTGCGATCTTGAGAGGATCTTTCCTCCAGGGTTCTTTAATCCGATGCAACATATGATCTTGCACCTCACGGACGAGTGTTTAAAGGGGGGCCGAATTGGGGTCGTTGGCAGTATCCGCCCGAGAGAGAAACACAAAGGCTTCGTAAAATGACAGGCAATAAATGCAAGATCGAAGCATCTATAGCCGAGGCAGTCCTTAACGTGGAGGTGGCGAACTTCACCACTAAGCACTATGATCCGAACATTCCCACAAAGCACAACCCGGTCCTCCGATACAATGCCGCCAACACTGAAGATGTACCCAAGCTCAGCATCTTCATAGGGCTTGGTGGCAAGTCAAGTGGTCTGAAGACGTACAAGACGAATATACATGAGCGGACCTTGATCCACTCGTATGTCTTGAACACCATGGTGGAAGTGAAGCCATACATCCAGTAAGTGCTAACCATTTAGTTATTCGCAAACATTCACTCGTATGTTCGTGGCTAACTCTTCCTCTTTTCATTGGTATAGAACATTCACGGCTAAATATTGGAAGTACCAAAGGGAGCCTACCCCGGAAGAATCCAAACATATTTTCGAAAAGGGCGCGGTCTCGGTTTCAGTAGCTGGTTCTGTGGTTTGGTACTATTCTATCCAAATTTGCTTGCACTGCCGATATTTATCGGTCATTTCTCGTTCTCAACTTCTCGTGCTAAACTTGTAGGCAAGAACTGACAAAGAGATGAAGCCCGAGCTAAGAAAAATTGCTAGGGGCTTTAACCATTCCGTCGACACGTTCAATTCTTATGACGTGAACGGGTATCGCTTCCAGACCCATGAATACACAACAAGCCGTCCCAACGCGAAGACAATAAATAGCGGGTTGGTGTGTCAAGGTGATGATGGACTCCATTACTATGGAAGAGTCGAGGGTATATACGAGCTGAATTATGGGTTTGATAAAGGGCTAAATCCCGTCGTATTCAAATGCCATTGGTTCGACCCACGTCGGGTGAGACGGGATCCTGAAATTGGATTGGTCGAAGTTGAAAGAAGCTCTGTTTATAAGGGAGAGGATGTGTACATTTTGGCTACCCAGGCCTTCCAAGTATTCTATCTCCCGTACCCGTGCAAAAACCCGGCAAAACGTCTACAGGGATGGGATGTTGTGATGACGGTACCTTCACGCATTAGGCCGCCCCTGCCAAAGAAGGACGATTACCGCCGCGTAGACCCCTCAACACAGAATGTCGAGTTTTATCAGGACGAAGGGCTCCCCGGTCATTTCACCATCGACTTGCCGGCCTTTGATGACATGGTCGTAGAGGTTGAACAAGAAGAAGATGAGGGCATAGAGGAAGATGTTTGTGACAAGGAAGACCTGAGTTTGCTCGAGGCGTTCAAAGCAGGCGTTGACCTCAATCCTGGACAACCTCCAGCTGGTTTCATTGATGATTATTGGTTCGTCGAGCCTGATGGCGATGACGAAACATGTGATCCAATTACCGATGTCGACACAGGCTACTGATTGTAATAACTCTATGTAGTAGATGATTATGTAGTAATAACTCTATGTAATAGTGATAGTCGAGCTGGTGTATCTGTAAGAACTCTGTGCTATGTTTGTGAGAACTCTTTGCTATTTTAATTATTGTTGCTTTTACTAATGTTCATCTATTTGCATTATTGTTGCTTTCACAAATATTCATGTATTTCTATCTTTGTTGATTTACAAATATTCATCTTTTGACATTGCGTACTAATAAACCACTCTTTTCATTGTGTTTGCAGGTGATACAAACATGCCAAGAGGAGTAGGCAAGGCCGTTCGGCAAAAGGTCAAGAACTTGACTGAGCTTGTGACCAAGCCGAGTGGTTCCCGTAGGAAGAATGCGACGCGGGAAGAAACTCCTCCCGCTGCTTCTCCTAGCCCCCCTCGTCGAGCACGTAGGAAGAATGCGACGCGGGAACCTCCTCGTAGCCCTTCTCCTAGCCCTCCCCTAGTTGAGGATGATGTGGACGACGCGGATCTCGGAGGTGGGGAGGCCTCCCTGCACTCGGGTGGGGAGGACGCGGATCTCGGAGGTGGGGAGGCCTCCCAGCACTAAGGTGGGGAGGACGTGGAGGAGGACGAGGAGGACCTCTCGGAGGAGGAGGATGAGGGGCTGGGGGGGTTACCGTTTGAACCTGACCCATCCCTAGCTTGGGACCCGCAGGAGGAGGAGTACGTTGCTCCCGAGGAGAGGCTGCGGCCATGTGAGAAGGGGCCGTATCAGCGTGGGAAAACGACACTCCCCCACCTAAGGACTTAGTCCTATAGCGACTGTGTTCTCGCGCCCGGTGGAAAGAGGTAAAATGCTGATTTTGGCATTCCATTATCGAAATTTCATCATTATTGAATTTCTTATCACATACGTACTGATTTTGGCATTTAATTGTGCAGGTCATTCGTGTATGGTGACCCGCTGAAGAAGCCGTCACGTGCCTACTCGAACATCATTGGAGGACTACTTCGCAAATATTTTCCTGGGCTTGTCAATCTCCCCACCGGTGGCCGCGACGTAGCTTGGAGTTGGAAGCACTACAACTACGCGCCAGATCCTCACGGCAGGCACGAGAACATGCAGGAGGTGGTTGTACACCGTTTCTGGGTACGTGGCTTTTGACTTTTTAGCATTCAAACACTCGTTGGTGGACAATAGTTGCACTAATGCCCCTTGTTTTACCTATGTGCATGGTTGCAGCAATACTTCAAGAGGGCGGAGGGTGAGGAGCGTGCGTGCGACTTCATCTTACACGAGATTTGCAAGAGGAGGGTGACTGGCATGCACTACGAGGCACGTGTTCAGTGCGTCCGCAACTGGCACGCCGACCGCAAAATCCACATGTCTAAGGAGGACGCTCGGGATACGCTCATGGCACCGTGGCAGTACCTGCAGGTATTTGCATTTTTGTGTTATTGATTTCCTTATCGCCACGTAGTTTCTGTTGTAATAATGGGTCTATCTTGTGTATGTAGAACCCTCCTCAGTACGTCGGCAACGACCGCGCATGCTATGTGGTGATGGTCATGTGGTGGACATGCCCCCAGTACCTCCAGAAGCACGAGGAGGGCAAGCGGAAGCGGGCAGAGATGCGAGGTGGATCACATATCCAAGGTAGCATCCCCCTCTCCCTTCACATGCAGGAAGAGGTGAGCAAATGGTTACTTCGTTCTTTGAGTTCACGTTATATATTGTTAACTCCCACTTCAGTTAATTACATGTTCTCTTTTGCAGGAAAAAAAGACAGGAGTGAAGCCAAATTTATTTGGCCTCATTAAAAAGATGAAGACCAGGAAGGCGCCGCATCCTCAGACAGGCTCCATGTGGGTCAATGAGCAAGCCGAGACCAAGTGTGAGGCGTATGTATCGAAGTTCAAGGAGGTGCGCGGCGAGTCCTCCGACCCATACACCGAGGACTTTGACGTTGAGGCTGCGATCCTTGCGGGACAAGGCAAGAAGCATGGCCAACTCTGGATTGGTGACGGGTGCGTCGACCCAATGACCGAGCCATCTCTACGCCAGGTCCGTAGAGGTCGTACTCGCGACCAGCCTCGGGTTGAGCCCCGGCCACGAGCTTCGGATCTAGCTGTCGAGCGGTTACGGGTATGTTCTTCCTCGGTCCTCTACGCTTCTTTACATGTTTTCCATTGCAATGTTAATGACATCGCGGCGACACAACGTAGGCGGACATGGAAGCCAGGGAAGAGAGATACCGGCAGGAGGCGGAGCAGCGGCAGAAGCAGCTGGAGGAGCAGCTTAGAGCGAGCCAGCAGCTGCAGATGCAGTTGCAGACACAGATGCAGCAGCAACAGCAGATGATGAATTGGTTTGCGAACCAGACCCTTCTGACTTCTCCACCGGGGACGATTCCTACTCCTCCTTTCGCCTTCCCGTGGGTAAGTGGTTAACCTAATATCTCCATCATATTTCTCTTGTCTTATTGTCTAACCCAAACATCATATGCAGATGCAACAACAGACCGGTCAGAGCCCGGTGATACCGAACATGCAGCTCATCCAGGCACCTCAGACCGGTGAGAGCCCGGTGACACCTCAGATGACCTTCAACAATCCAAACATCGTCCGGAGTCTGACGCAGTTTGCAGGTGAGTTCTCCTACACTTGTGACCAACGCACTTCTAGGTTGTAGAATGTCATCACACTTGTACCAAAAATAACTTGAAAATTGCATAATTTACTCTATTGTCTCACACTTGTTGGAAATTTAGCAATCTCATTATTTTTCTTTTCACCTAGTAGAACATGGTGGACAAGGAGATGGATCCGGACAAACAGATGGATCCGGACCATCACATAGTTAGCTACAATAAAGGTTAGTTCCTCTACATTCATCACTTGTTGGAGGATGCCATCTTATATTGCTTAGTTGGTAAAGGATGCCATCACATAGTTGAAAATTTTAGCCACTTGTTGAAATTTCAGAGTATATGAATTAGAATGCTAATTAGAATTATAATGTCTTATATTAGTGAACAAATGGAGTATATGAAATAGAATGCAAGATTGATATCTCATGACCCTTCTTTTTGATCTTGTTGAAGATTTTAGCCATTCCATCCCACTTGTTGAAATTTTAGCCACTTGTTGAAATTTTAGTTCCTCTACATTCTATTGTCTCACACTTGTTAGTTTGTAAAGGAGGCCATCTAGTTGAAATTTTAGCCACTTGTTGAAATTTTAGAGTATATTGAATTATAATGTCTTATAAAAGTGAATTAAGGGCCACTTGTTGAATTAGAATGCTAATATTAGAATATTAGAGTATATAGGTTGATATCTCATCTTTCTTTTTGATCTTCTAGAAGGGCAAGGAGATGGACAAGGACAAGAGCAAGGAGATGATGATCATGTTTATATTGATGCTATGTTGATCTAATGTAAAGAGATGCTAATGGTTTTGTAGAATTATGTTGAATGATGTTGGATGATGTTCGATGATGTTGGATGATGTTGGATGATGTTGGATGATGTTGTTGTGTTGGATTATGTTGTTGTCTATATTTATACTGTGTATGTTAACTGTGTATTTATATTGTGTATTAATATTGTGGTATATCAGTGAAAACAGCAGAAAAATGGAAAATCCCAGGGCCTTTGCCGTGCGTATGCGCACGGCAAAGGAAATGCCAGGAGCTGGCCTGGGTATGCCTGGGAAGTTCTTTCCCGTGCGGGTGGATGAGAGGCGCACGGCAAACCTGCAATTTTGCCGTGCGTGGCGGCTGGAAGGCGCACGGCAAAGGATTCCGCACGGCAGTGCGTGACAGCGCACGGCAAAGCCGTTTGCACGGCAAAGCTTTGCGCCGCACGGTAAAGGTAAGGCCGCACGGCAAAGGCTTTGCCGTGCGAATTCGGAGCGGCGCACGGCAAAGAACCCTTTGCCGGGCCAGACTTCGCCGTGCGGTCTTTGCCGTCCGCCTACGCACGGCAAAGCTTTTGCCGTGCGTATTGCGTCCTTTGCCGTGCATTTTGGCCGCACGGCAAAGCCAGTGTCTCCCGTAGTGCCCAGTCCGCACCCAACGCACAAAAGAGCCATTTGCAACTCGAGAGTGGACTATCTGAACTCAGGGGCATCTGCCCCTGTTTTTGAAAAAATGCATTTTAAACACGTTTTAAATTGTGTAAAAATCCGAAATAAAATTTTATGTGTACATCTCACCGAAATATATGTGCGGCTGAGATCAATTCCCCAAGGCGCCAACTCTCTGTCCCCGTCTCTCAGGATGCCCCTTCATCTACCACTTGCATTTCTTCCGATGAGTCCTCAGGAGACGATGGCGAGAGGGTCAAAATTCTTGAGGTTAACCTGAGCAAGTGTGCGAGCCTGGCAAAGGAGGATAGGACGGACATTGGCTAGGAGAACCCAGACCAGTGGGAGTTCGAGAACGTCACGCTCGCGGAGAAGGTCTCCAGGCTGAAGGCAAACCGCACTGGCTCGGCGGGTGCGGCGGCACCAGCTCCCGTGCCAGACCTGCTAGGAGAGGCAAGAAGTGGTGCTCCCGTTCCGAAGGCATCCAGGTCCAAGTCGGTGTCTGTCTCACCCTCTCCAACAATGCCGCCGTCCTCCAAAAGCTCCAAGACCACTATTCCTGCTGCCAAGCAGGCCAACACTCCCACCTCGGCGACAAGACGCAGTGCGCAGGGCAAGGATCAGGCTGCTGAACCGATCATCCAGAAGGCGATGAGGAGGACCGCGGAGAAAAAAGGTACGCCCCCAGCCCAGCTTTTGCGGTTTTTCCTGCTCTCCCCGATGAACATTTTTTGGAGGTTGCCTCTACTTGCAATTTGGTTTTGGATCTTTCCTCCTCCTCTTCCCCGACTGAGATTCTTGACCTGATTCGGGCAAAAGAACTAGCCCAAGCATCTATTGCGGAAGCCACGGCGAATGCGGCTAAAGTGCTAGGCGCAAAAAACCCCTCACCAGAAGCTAGTGTGGCTGAGGTGAGCGATCCACAATCGTCCTCTAGGCAAGAGCTGCCAGTTTGGCACCCGCAGTGGCGGCCAGACCGACAAAGAGGACATGGAAGAAGAGCAAGATTGTTTCCCCAGCTAAATCCACTGTGTTCAAGCGTTCCCTTCGCAGTACCCCAGCCCGACAAGCATGAGCTTCCCCTCGGCGATCATGAGTGCGTTTATTTGGAATATGCGGGGCTTTGGGAGGAAAGGCCGCCGCTCCCAGCTCCGATCCTACTTTAGGCAAGTCAAAATCGACCTCATCTGCCTTCAGGAGACAATTCGGCATGATTTCTCCATACAAGAATTACAAAGCCTTGTCCTAGGTGATAACTTCTTCTGGTCTTGGCTCCCAGCGGTGGGTCATTCTGGTGGAATCCTGATAGGCATACGTGACAGCAAGTTTGAAGTGGGGTGCATTGACAAAGGAGAGCTCTTTGTTAGTGCTAAACTTCTTCATAGATTTTCTAATTTTCTCTTTGAGTTCGTACGAGTATACGGACCGGTGGAACATGCATGTTCACCTGCCTTCCTCGCTGAGCTCTCGGCCAAGGTGGCCTCTTGCTCTCTGCCAGTGATGATTGCTGGTGATTTCAACCTCATTAGAAATGCGATAGAGAAGAATAATATGAATATCCACTGGCCTCGGGTGAACATGTTCAATGATTGTATCGCCAACTTGGGACATAGGGAAATCCCTTGCTCTGGTGCTCGCTTCACCTAGACTAACAAGCAACTTAATCCTGTCAGGAGCGTCCTTGACAGGGTTCTAGTCGCCCCAAGCTGGGAAGCTCACTTTCCTCTGGTCCAGCTTGTCGCAGAAACCAGGATCGGTTCTGATCACACTCCCCTCCTCCTCAACTTTGGCTTAGTAACTCCCCCAAAATCCAACCGTTTCTTATTTGGAGCGGCCTGGTTACGATCACCCAGATTTAAAGACAAGGTAGAATCAGTGTGGTTCTCCCTGCTTGCGAATCCGAGTTTTTGCAGAGACCCCATTGATATGTGGACTCATCTAGGCAGTGGCCTACGACGTGCGCTTAGAGGTTGGGGAGCTAATATTAATCGTGATATCAAGGACCAAAAACAGGAGCTCTCGGACCGTATCCAAGGGTTGGATGACCTCGCAGACTCCTCACACCTTGATGAAGATAGCTGGGCTCTCCGATATCACCTAGAGGATCAACTAATGCAAATCTTTGAGGCCGAGGAGGAACATTGGAAACAGAGAAGCCGTGTGACCTGGCTTATCAAAGGCGATGCTAATACAGAGTATTTCCATACCATTGCAAACGATAGACGCGGGAAGTGCCGCATCTCCTCTCTTCAGACTGCGTCTGGTAGAAAGATATCCAGGATCACGTCTACAACTTCTACAGACAGCTTATGGGATCAGAGGAACCCAAGCTACTCGCCCTTGCCCATGACTTCTGGCCCTCAACAGAGAGAGTCTCTGAAGAGGAGAACGAAGCGCTGGCCCTTTTCTTCCTTCAGGAAGAGCTGGACCAGGTGCTGAAGGAAAGTAAGACGGATACGGCGCCGGGACCAGATGGGTTCCTGGTCCTCTTTTTTAAGGCGTTCTGGCCTATGCTTAAGCACCTGGTTCTCACTATTCTCAATGGTTTTGCTCTGGGTATGTTGGATATCTCACGGCTTAACTTTGGTGTCCTATCCTTGATCCCGAAAGTTACTAGTGCTGATCAAATAACCTAGTTTCGCCATATCGCTCTCATAAATGTGATCTTTAAACTCATCTCAAAAGCTTATGCTACTCGCCTATCAACGGTAGCGCACCGGGTGATCTCGCAATCTCAGACTTCTTTTATGAAAGGAAGATTCATACAAGAAGGAGCCCTCGCCTTACACGAAATCATCTATGAACTCAAGTCTAAATAGATGGAAGCAATCATCTTCAAGCTAGATTTTGAAAAATCCTATGACCGGGTGAGCTGGTCCCTTCTTCGTGAAGTGCTCACAAGAAAAGGATTTAACTGGCTTTATTCATCGCATCCTTCAGCTAGTCTCGGGTGGTCAAACAGCAATCTCAATTAACGGTGAGATGGGGCCGTAGTTTAGGAATAAACGAGGTGTCAGACAAGGCGACCCAATCTCCACACTGCTCTTTGACTTTATTGCGGACGCCTTGGCAGCCCTCCTCGACAAGGCCAACAGAGGGGGTCATATTAAGGGTGTTGTTCCACACCTTATCCCGGGTGGAATCACACATTTACAGTATGCCGATGACACTATCCTTCTAGTGCAGAAGGATCAGATGTCGATCATTGATACGTCTCTGATGTATCTATAACTTTTGATGTTCCATGCTTGATTATATATCAGTGCCACATGTTTTTATAATGTTTTACATCATTTTGGCATGATTTATGGAACTAACCTATTGACAAGATGCCCAGTGCCAGTTTCTGTTTATTACAGAAATCCAAAGTCCAAAGTGCATTGCAGAAAATGTCCAAAATCCAAAGTGCTCGGAAAAATACGAAAAAATTACAGAAATTCTTTTTCGCCAGAAGACTCTGGGAGCCAGAAGGACAAGTCCAGGGGAGGCCCAAAGCCTCCAGGTGCCACCCAGGCGCGGCTGGACCTAGGGTGGGGCTGGACCCCACCTGGAGAGCTCGTCCACCGCCTCGCGTCGCCTCTTCGCCTATATATTTGCTCCTGACCTAAAAACGTGAGAACATCGATGCTTTTCTCCAGAAACACATCTGAGCGCCGCCGCCACCAAAAACCCTAATTCGGGGGGACAGAAGTTTCTGTTCCGGCACCCTGCCGGGATTGGGAATTGCCCCTGGAGCCATCTTCATCGCCATTGCTGCCTCCCACGATGAGGAGGGAGTAGTTCTTCGTGGGGTTGAGGGCTCTACTGTAGCTACGTGGTTATCTCTCTCTCCCATGGTGTGATCTTTATGTGATCGTGAGCATTGTTAGCACGGTTGAATTCTTATGTAATGTTATGCTACTCTATTGGTTTGTCTAGTATAATTTCCGGAGTTAGTGACAACACAAAGCCTTGGTGACAGACGGGCATGTGTGACTCCTTGACAGATTATCTAGAGTGATAATTACCATGTTTATTCTTTGTGGAATTGTGGTGTTTGTTTACTCAGACTTTGAGGTGTGCTTTTGTAGCCCTACGCATAGTACCCTTGTTTTATCAAGGAGAAGGATAATTCCGAGTAGCACTTGCATGCTTTCAGTTGTGCTAACATGTTGAGAGAGATCCCTAGTGAAAGTAGGATCCCTAGGCCTTGTTTCCAATCATCAGAACACCATTTCTAGTCACTTTTGTTGCATGTTTACTTGCTGCCATTTTTATTACAGAATTACAAATTCACCATTTACCATCCATATCACTTGTATTTTACCGTCTCTTCACCGAACTAGTGCACCTATACAACTGACAATTGTATTAGGTGTGTTGGGGACACAAGAGACTTCTTGTATCTTAATTGCAAGGTTGCTTGAGAGAGGATACGTTCAACCTCTTCCTCCCATGGATTCGATAAACCTTGGGTTACTCACTTAAGGGAAAATTGTTGCTGTCCTACATTACCTCTGCACTTGGAGGCCCAACACTGTCTACAGGAACATAAGCGTGTAGTAGTCATCAAGCTCTTTTCTGGCACCGTTGCTGGCGAGGTAAGGTAAGCGGCACTCACACTCCGGCAACGAAGCTATATTATTTTCTTCCTAAATAAAATGTTGTTTAATTTTGTGTGTCGGGTTTGCTTGAAAGTTGATGAATGTAACAATAATGTGTCTTGCAGTCCTCCAGAATGTTAGCATTTGTCCATGATTTTGACCTTTACATGGAAATTTTCTTTTGATGTTGTCCATTTTGTTATTAACGAGATCTTTACTGTGTAAAAATCTTCTAACAGTTGGATCATATTCTTTTGTTGCAGTACCGTAAAGTCACCTGGACTTGCTGCCCTCAAGTGAAGCTAATAAGGGGTGAAGAGATGGATCTTTTACTAGTACTAGTAGGCTTAATTTCAATTCCATTAATTTAGCTGTTTGCTCAGTACTCTGCTAGTAAACTATGTGGCTTTATTGTGACATCCTGCTGCACCAATATAGGGTGAATAACCCTTTGGTTTTCAACCCCTACTATCTTTGATCTTCACTAGTTTCAATTAAGATGATCTTCCTTCTTTGTTGGACAGGAGCACATTTCTACCCTCCCTAAATTATGTAATCTGTTTTAGACTTTGGTCTTTGTACTTGTAAAAAGTTAACGAAAATTACACCATAGGTAATGGTGTTAAAAAATATAATATATTTTTATTTGATTTTTTAATTTCTAAAATATATACTAGTGACGGGCAAATTATCAAACTAGCAAATAATCTGTCGTTGCTAAGATCGTATTAATGAGGTAAAGCACTACTCATGAAAACTAACTAGTGACGGGCATAAATAAAATGACTGTCACTAGTGAACAAATACTAGTGACGGGCACTCGCCTGTCACTAGTAACCTATTACCAGTGACTATATATCAGTGACAGGCACTCGCCTGTCACTACTAACCTATTACCAGTGACTATATATCAGTGACAGGCACCATGCCTGTCACTAGTGGGCCTATTGGGCCCGTCACTGGTAGGCTATTCTGCAGTAGTGTATTTTCTTGCCGGGGAGGTGAGTGCTTGATGGTATCTTCTTTAGATCTTGTGATTAAATCTTTTTGTTTCTTGTTTTCACTAGTTTGGTTTAATGGAAGACAACAAAAAAATTAGAGAGCTTTATAAAATTTATCTTGAAATTGGTCATAATGCTTTTGAAGAGAAAATTAAAAAACCTATGGAACTTTATTTGCATAATAATCATGATAGTAGCAATGTTATTAGCATGAATTCTTTGTACACCATTATTGCTAATGCTATGGAAAATTCTAAGCTTGGGGAAGCTGGTTTTGATGAATATGATCTTTTTAGTCCCCCAAGATTTGAGGAGGAAATTTACTTTGATGATACTTTGCCTCCAATATATGATGATTACAATAATTGTGATATTTTAGTTCCACCTACTCTTGAGGATAAAGTTTATTTTCATTATGATATGCCTCCTATTTATGATGATTACAATGATGGCTATGATAGTTTTACTCCTACTATTACTAATGAGAAGGATTTTGCTTATGTGGAGAGTAATAATACTTTTATGCATGTGGATCATGATAAGAATGCTTTATGTGATACTTATATTTTGAATTTTATTCATGATGCTAATGAAAGTTATTATGAGAGAGGGAAACATGTCTTTAAGTATCTCAACAATATTATCTTTCCTCTATTTATGTTGAAGGTTTTAATGTTGCACTTGCTTTGTCTTCCTATGATTAATGCTTTATGCTCCAATGATTTATTTTCTGACAAGATGCCTATGCATAGGAAGAGATTTAGACTTAAATGAGTTTGATGTTTGCCTCATGATGCTCTCCTTTGCGTTTCAACTCTTATTCTTATGAGAGCATCCTTAAAATTATCATGCCTAGCTAAAAGGCTTTAAAGAAAAGCGCTTATGGGAGGCAACCCATTTTATTTTACCTATTGTTTCTTTTTGGTTTGTTCTTTGTTTGGGTGATGTTGCTTCTGTAACAACTCTCTTGTATCTTTTTGTTTTGTTTTTTTGTGCCAAGAATAGCCTCTAAAGAGAGGAAGACTAATTGGTGAGTTTGCTGTCCAGAAACAGATTTCTGTTCTTCACTGTTCGAAAATCTACAAAATCACAGCACGTCATATGTGGCTGCAAATTTTTGACAGCAAGCATAAAGATTTTGTCTACCTTTCACTAGTTTAATTTTTCTGATTTGAGGTCCAGAAGTGTCCCGCAAAAATTCATCTTTATAGTCTGTTCTGTTTTTGACAGATTATGTCCTTAGTTTTGCATTGCTTCTTTCACAGGCAAAGTAAAGTTCTTTTCAAGGCTAGAAATTTACTTAGACCTTTGTGACAGTAGCTAATGTTTTAAAAAATAAGTTCATGACCCACACGCATCGAAACACTCGCTTAGAGGTGTACCGATGGAGCGTTCGACGCAATACTTCCCTTCTCTACAAACAAGTCCAGGGAGCCACCTAGCTAGGTCTGATCCACCTTGAGAGTCCGGCCGAAGCTTCGAGGTGGGCCTAACCGATGCGTGCATGGCTTCGGGAGGAGCACTCATATGATTGCCCTCCTTCCACATGAGGTAAACGCTCATGCTGCAAGCCCTACCGTAAAGTAACCACGTAACCATCATCATTTTACCTGCTCATCATCATCGTCGTACGCGCGCAAATGAAACACCCGAACTAAGTTGTGGCTCCTGTACAGGTTTGAAGATCCGGTAATAGATTGCGGGGAGGCCCATAGAACTCCCACGTGTGGTTAGTGCGCTCAGTCTTGGATCAGCGGAAAAGAACTCAGGTCCTAGGCGACACTAGCAGAACAAAACACCACAATTGACCTTCCGTCGGTGCCTTATCTTTATTATATTATTCCCATCGCAACAGAAATTAAAGATTAACATTTTTGTTGAGCCTAGCTATCATGTTAGGAAAAAGACTAGATAAATAGATAACAAGACTCAAGCAAAGCACCTAAGCATGCACTAGGAGTCACAAGGCTAACAAGGTAAACATACAATATGTTAATAGGATGTGGAGGTGTGGCTATATCATGGCTGCTAGGTAAACATGCAAATAGGATCGGGACACAAGCATCGTAACATAAGGCTAGCAAGTAACAAAAGATAGGAGGAGTAAGAGACAGAAAACATGTAAAGATAGCAAGGGGGTATCACTTGCCTGCGTTCCGGTAGCGGTAGCAGAGCTTGTCGTTGCTCACATCAACTCAACGTCCTATTCCCGAAGAAGCAACGAACACCGGAAACATAAAAGATGCATTTTACTTCTACGGCAAAAGAACCGGCATGTTGATGACATGTATGCATGACAAATTAAAGGTTGTCCAATTTTATTCCCTAACACGTGGCAAAGCATTTTAAATGGGATCGGTGCATAATATAGGTGCACCGGAAAAATCCCATAATTAAAGTTGGATTAATTCGACTAAATGAACAAAGGTGCGATGTTAATTAATTATGCATGATTTTATAAGATACGCATATATATGGTATAGGGTTAGTGTTGGGGTCACACATCGGATTCGGGGAAACTACGGATTTGGAGAGGAAATAGTCGAAGTAGTCGTCCGTCCGGATTCAAAGTAGTCGAGGTAGTCGACGTCGTGGAAGTAGTCGCTGTCGTGGAGGTAGTCATATCCGGTTCGTCGTCGTGGCGGACCTAGGTGTTCCGGGTTTCGGGGTCGACGAGGTTTACGGCACGACGCAACATGGCGACGGGTCTTCATCTTCACGGACACGCACGAAGGCGTCCGACACAAACGGACGCGAAGCGGAGAGCTTGGCGGTTCAGGTGTCGGGGTTCGGACATCGGGGATCTTGTCGGGTTCCGATGTCGAGGTAGACCTTGGCGGATCCGTCTTCGGTCATCGGGTCGGAGAACTCGGGTACCGAAGTCGTACACGAAGAACTTGTCGGTCCGCGGAGGCCTTGGCGTCGGGAACGTCTTCACGATGGGAAACGTCCGGGAACGGGAACGCGGCATCGGGGAAGAAACACGGAGACGGGGAACCGAGGTTGCACGAAATTGTAGCACCCTCACTTTGAAAAGCAAGAATACATTGTGAATATGCTAGGCCCTGGATCGAGTATGGCTAGCATTCACCAACAGGATGTAATATCATGCATAAATGTTAAACGTTATTACATCGCTCTTACGAATGATCCAGAAATAAAGTACTTTATTACAACTTTGCATAGCCGAAGCTAGCTTAAAATAAAATATAGTTCCACAAATATTATTCAGAGTTCAAGCAGCAAATAAATAACAAAGAGCTCCATCATCTTCATGGGCCACTGGCGAACATGTTGGTTGTAAGCTCGAAATAACATACGTCCTTACTCCTCATCTGAACAACCTGCAACATTAACGTTGCAGACCTGGGAATTTGGGTCAATACCTTGTGACAGGCTGGCAAGTGTCATACTATGGTGGATATTAAATGGCAAAGACTATCTCTACATGCATATTTGGCTGGTGGAGTTCAAGGCTCTTGCGCAAAGCAAATTTTTATCCTACACTTGTAAACTTTTCTTTTAAAACCAGCTATTTATGAGATAAACATGGCATGAAAACCAATATCTCTTCTACCCTTGTTCACCCATCAAATTTTATTCTGAAATTGGAATAAGTGAGATTCTTCTGTCAACCACCTTGCTTAGTTACTCAAATTGTCCATAACCGTGGACACGGCTAAGATCTTAGTTTTATTTTACTCTCGAGAGTTTGTGGCACTTTCCCCACTAGACTCGATCAACACATTCTATCCTTAACCCTCATTTAGCGAAAAGGAAAGGAGAAGACCAAGACGAGATCTTTTAGAAGAGCTTTCCCATACACACGTCCGAACAATACCCACCTTTATCCCCTACATCTGCTTGTTTGTCCGGTCAGGTCCACTCAACATACTTAATCAAGACAGAGCCCATATGACTAGTGGCTGCACTGGAAGTAAACTAGACACGGAGTGACATGAAATCTCGAGGCCCTGGGTGGCGAGCACAAATGCACGTACTCAGGTACCCGCAGAACTGGGCATGAGCAGCCACTCAACTATAAACCACCAATACAACTCCAAAATCCACCCAGGCGATTCATTAATTTAGTAGATTTTCCTTAACTCATATTCAACAAAACAATTCATTTTTTTGCAGCAAGCCAATCTACTAAATTAATATAGGTCACTAGTCATCTAAATCATGTGGCTAACCTAACAGGTTTGCATAGCATATAACTTTATTAAAAACAACCTATCATGCATGCTACTGGAAAAAAATAGTCTACAATGCCATATAAAAATAGTAATAGGCCATTCATGAATTTGTGTATGCACTTGCCTTGGTAGTTGTTCAGGTTGCAACACTCACAGCACTCCTGGCACTCTTCACAATCTAAACAAACAATTGCATCACACAGGCAAAATGGCAATACAATAAAAACATGCATGCATGATGATTGCTAACAACACAAGTCAAAGTTAAACAACTAATAAAGTTATTATTTTCGGTTATTTGTTATATGCATGATGCTCATGGTTCATATTTTAAGTGGCTTTAATAATTTAAAAACAATTACTATAGTCAAAATGCCACTATTTGAGTTTTTACAAAACATTGTCAATGCATGATGAAAAAGTGCAAACTAAAACATCTACTGGACAGAGGACACTAAAATACACACTTTTTCAGAAGAAAACAATTTAAAATAACTTATAGATTTAAAGATATGCCAAAATTACTCAAATATCTCATTTGAAATTTGAATAATTTTAAATAGGCAAAACAGATAACTAACAGTTCTAAAATATTCTACACGTCAAGAGGTTTTCAAAAATATAAAGTTCATTAAATTTGGCTGAGCCATTAAAAAGATATGATGGTTTGAAGTTTCAGGGGTTTTTCTGCAAATCTGCCAAATTAAATCAATTCGGCCGAAATTACAGAAAATGGGGCTGACGTGGACGCTGACTAGGCGCTGACTTTGCGCTGACATGGCGTAATCTAACTGGCCGATACCGATTCGGTAAAGAAAATAAAAGACGGCCGTTGGATTTAGATCCAACGGCTCAGATCTAAGCAGAGGGGCCGTCCGGAGTTAGGGTTCCGGTGGGCGGCGGCGCGCGGCGGCGACGGGCTCGGCATCGGCGTTCCCGGCGTTCTAGAGTGCTCTAGGATGCGAAGATTGTACCTGGACGATCAGCGTGACGAGGCAGTCCAGGTGGCGAGGTGGTGCGCTCCGGGACGGTCTCCTCCTCCGGTGATTGCTCGCCGGAGATGGCAGTGGCGGCGGACGGCATCGGGCGAGCACGTTCTCGTCGATCTGATGATAGGAAAAATAGGTGAGCATGTCTAGAAGTTGCGCAACGAAGAAACAAGGTGATTGGAGGGGAAGGGAGGAGCTGGAGTCGCCGGTGTGCGGTCGGAGTTGCCCACTTACCGGCGGCGGGCGGCGGAGTGGCTCGAGCTTTTGCACGGCAGCCTGGCAGCGTTAGCTAGGGTTTTTGGGGCGAGGATGATGCGGAGATGGTGGAGAATAAGTAGAGGGGGCGCGGGGCAGCGGATAACTCCGATTCGGTGGAGATTTTCGCGGGATTGGTTCGGTTCGTTCGTGTTCAACACGGACTCGAGGGAGAGAAAAGAGAAAGAAAGGGGAGAGGGAGAGGGGTCGATCGGGGAGCTTGCTGGGCTGGTCTTGGGCTGGCTCAGGTGGGCTGCTCGGTTGCGGCCGGTTTCTTTTTTTTTAACAGAACTTAACCTTTTCTTTTCTCTGTTTTCAAAACAGAAAATAAAAACATATCAAAACTTTTATAAAAATTTGCAAAAATACTTTTTAAAGAGCTTACCAAAAATAGAATAATATGGCACTTGTCTTGCCAACAAAATAAAATAAAATATTTGAAACATGGCTAGGGTTACTTAGCACCCTTTATTCCATTATTTGAATTGATAAAACCAAAAATCAAAACAAGCCACCTAAAATAATTAAACTAAATGCACAAACAGATGCATATGATGACATGAATGCATGCTTATGCAATTTTTGAAAATTGGGATGTTACAAACCTACCCCCTTAAGGTGAATCTCGTCCCCGAGATTCGGATTGGTTAGCAAATAGGTGCGGGTGTTCTTCTCGCAGGTCATCCTCCCGTTCCCAGGTAGCTTCCTCTTCAGTATGATGGCTCCATTGGACCTTGCAGAACTTGATTGTCTTGGTACGAGTAATCCTCTCTGCAGTCTCCAAAATCTTGATTGGTTTCTCCTCATAAGTCAAATCACTCTCCAGTTGAACTTCCTCCAAGGGCACAGTATCATGTAGCGCTGTCTCGGCCATCTCAGGGTGACACTTCTTCAACTGGCTAACATGGAACACATTGTGAACTGCTGATAGTACCTCTCGCAGTTCCAGCTCATAGGCTACTTCTCCTTTACGAGAGAGAACCTTATAGGGTCCAATGAATCGAGGTGCTAACTTTCCTTTGATTCCAAACCTCTTCACACCACGTAGGGGTGAGACTCTAAGGTATGCTCTATCACCTACCTCATAGGTGATTTCCCTACGCTTGGAATCCGCATAACTCTTCTGTCTTGACTGTGCTATTTTTAACCTGTCCTTTATCAATCTGACCTTCTCTTCAGCTTCTTGAATAATGTCAGGACCAAATAAACTACGCTCACCTACACCACTCCACAGTAATGGTGTAGTGCACTTTCTTCCGTACAATGCCTCAAAAGGTGCCATCTCTATACTAGCTTGGTAGCTATTGTTGTATGAGAATTCTGCATATGGTAGGTTATCATCCCAACTAGATTTATAATCCAGCGCACATGCCCTAAGCATGTCTTCCAAAATCTGGTTGACTCTCTCAGTCTGTCCATCAGTCTGTGGGTGAAAAGCAGTACTGAATTCTAATCTTGTTCCTAATGACTCATGTAACTGCTTCTAGAAATGTGAGGTAAACTGGGTACCCCTATCAGATACAATCTTCTTAGGAACACCATGTAAACTCATAATTCTCTTCATATAGATATCTGCGAGCTTTGCACTCGTATAAGTGGTTTTCACAGGGATAAAGTGAGCCACTTTGGTCAGACGGTCAACAATCACCCATATCGAATCATAACCTGACTTGGTTCTGGGTAGTCCTGTGATGAAATCCATTCCAATTTGCTCCCATTTCCATTCTGGTACAGGTAATGGTTGTTGTCGTGGGGTTGTCACGGCAAGTCCTTCCTCCAGGATAGTGAGTTCGGGGGCCATCGATGCTTGAAGTACGTAGGAGAGATTAATCTCGCCCAGGGACACAGATTTACCCAGGTTCGGCCCCTCTTGGTTAGAGGTAAAGACCTACTTCCTGCTTCTCTTTATTGCTCTGGATCTGATATCGATTACAGGATTCCGGCTCCTCTCTGGGGATCCGGCTACTTGGTGTTTCTCTCTACTAGAATTGCTTAGAACTTGGAACTCGTCGATCTAAGGTCCAGGACCCCGCTTATAAAGGCTGCCGGGTCCCTGGACTCACAGGTTACACCGAGTCATACTAGAACACGGAGTCCTACTCTACGTCTTGGTCTTCCAAGTTAAGGCTCCAGGTTGTACTTGGACTCCTTGCTGACGAGTCCTTTCTTCATCATGGGCTTTGGTTGGCTTGGCTCCAGCCCAGCCCATGCAACTTGACACGTGACTCGGCTTTGGCCTTCCTGGTCTTGGCGGGTCTACTTTCCGGGTCCATGGGCCTACCTATAAAGTATCCCCCCATCAGTAGCCCCCGAATTTATCTTGGGCGCAGCTTGGCGACTTCCTCCAACTCATTGGTTCGACTCCCTGGGTCGACTCCTTCCACTTGAGCCACAGGCTCCAAGTCGCTTGCTGCTGGCTCCAAGATGAATTCCTGCATAAAAACATAATACACATATAAAATGAATCCATCCTCAACCCTCGTTCAAGCCGCCACTCTTGCCTTTGTACTAACAGGCCGAGTTCTGATGTGACTCTTGCAAACAAGGACTAGATAACTTGACTTTCACTGTCACAGGACTCGTCATTCTGAGACAAGCCGGCTTCTTCCACTTCTGTGACTTTAACTTTTCTCTATTATAATTTCCTGTCTGTCTGTTAGCCGCTGAATCACTTATCACTGAAATGTTATCCACAGCTTACTGTAGACCCACTCTGTAACTCTCTAGGGTTTTACCCCTTTATAAATATTGAAGGGTTAGGTTTCGAGACTTCACTTGCCCCTTCAACTCAAATCCTCACCTTTCTCTTTGCGCTCATCCTTTCCCGCGCTCAGCACACACCGCCCGCACGCCATGGCACCCAAGCGCGCAAAGACCGCACCCAAGGCCAAGGCCTCCTCGTCGGGTAGGACGGTGGACATTGCCGCCGTGGCCGCCGCCGCCGCAAAATCCTCTTCCAAACGCTCGATTTCTGCCGATTGGGGTGGATCTACGGTAACGGCCGAGCTGTTGAAGACACATCGGCTCACAGGTTTGATTCCTTCCAACGCTCAAGCTCGAGCCCCAGGGGATGAAATTGTTCCCGCTCCCGCTAAGGGCGAGGTAGTGGTTTTCACGGAGCATCTGTTCCGCGGTTTTTCTCCCCCCGGTGATCTTTTCTTCCGCCAACTCCTCGATCTCTATCATTTGCGGATTCACGATCTGGCTCCTAATTCCATTCTCACTCTTTCCAATTTCGTAACTTTGTGTGAGGATTACCTCCAAATTAAGCCCGATCTCAATCTCTGGCTTGAACTCTTCTACTGCAACCCTCAGCCCGAGACTTCTGGGGGCCCTCTCCTCCAGTGTGGCGCCGTTGCTCTTCAACGGCGCCTCCACTCTGTCTTTCCCAAGCCAGTCTTCCCCAACCGTATCAAGGACTGGCAAAAAACCTTCTTCTACTGCAAGGATACCTCCCCTGCAGGTGAACCCAAACTTCCTTTGTTCTCTGAGGATCGCCTCCAGGCGACTCCTCTTATGAAAGCTAGGTGCTCAGAGGCCGCCCGGCCGAGAGTCGAGTCTCTGATCACTCGAATCCGGGCCCTCTTGTCCCACAATCTTGAAAACATGGACTTGGTCCGCTGTTGGACCACTTGGAGAATCCAGCCTCTGAGTCCTAGGACTCGACTAATCTGCTCATACACTCGTTGCGCTGGTGACGATCTTCGAGTGACGGAGCAACTATCTGATGGACCTGAGCTTGGTCGGCTTATCAAAAAGCTGACTGGGAGGCCGGTGAAGGACCAAGCCCATTTTGGGCTCCAGCCATTTTGCTCTACCAACCCAGCTCCCGACGTGAGCCTCATTCTCTACCTTATTTCTATCTTGATCTCACTTGTATTGCTTACTAACTCACTTTTGTTGACTCTGTTGCAGCTCACCGACTCCTTCTGGAAACCGGCCTCTGGAGCTGGTACTAAAAATAAAGCTGAAGCCGAGGCTGAGGCTGAAGAGGAGATTCCTGCCACAGATCAAACTATTGTGGCAGAAGATACTGACAATGATGACGAGGAGTCCTTGCAGGAGACTCCTGCTGAAGATGGTGCTGCCGATGAGGAGTCCTCGCCAGAGGCTCCAACTGAGAATGTTATTGAAGAGGAGTCCTCTCAGGAGGCTCCCACTGTGGAGGAGATTGACGATGACGAGTCCTCTCCAGAGGCTCCCGTCACTAGACAAACCCACACCACCTCTGCTGCTGCACGACCATCACCGTCTGAGGAGTCCTCAGCCAGGAGTCACTCTTCTTCTTCCCCGGCTTCTAACAATAACGGATCTCGAGAGGCTGTTCCCAAGGTACCACTCTCACGAGTCCTTGGGTCCTCTCGCTCACCTACTAAACCTGAAGAACACATGCAGAATGTCATCGCCGCCAGGAAGAGGAAACTGCGATCCGATGGGCCTGCAGATGCTCCTGAGCCTCTGCCTGTCTCGCACCAGCGGAAATCAGTTTCTCCTCCCCACAAGGACGAATCCTATCACTCCGGAATGTCAATGCCTTCCTCAGACTCTCAGGCCTCCTTGGACCTGGAGACCAATGTTGGGTAAGACTCCTTTATTTCTGTACTTGTATTCAAATGACTTCTGCTTTTTCCCTTTTCACTAAGTCTGTTGCTGACTTCTATCTTTGTATATTTCAGGGCTCGTCCTTGTGCTAAAGTGACCAAGCTCCCAAGAATGGCTGATGTTACCTCCTTCGGCCTCTGAAAAGACCAGCACGAGGACAGGTCCTTCCATTGCTGCATCGGTTGGTGCAACTACAACTCCTACCATTCCCGAGTCCCCTTCAAGGACTCGGGCGGCGACTCCAACAATAGTCCAGCCCTGCTCTGGTGCTGCGACTCCTGATACTGCACCTCAAACTCATCCGGCTCCTGTGAAGCCGACTCCTACAACTTCTCCAAATATCAAGATCAAGTCATCAACTGACTACAGCCGACTCCGGGTGGCTGATAATATGTCCTTTTCTGAAGCCTTTGCTGAAGCCATTGACTTGAACGATCAATCTGCAAGGCTGAAGGATGATGAGCAAGCAGCTCTTAGATCTCTCCATATGATTCACAATGTAAGTTCTTTGATTTCTACTTCTTTATGCTTTCCTGGCATTATCCTATCCCAGTAGCCCCCAAGCACCTGTCTGTGGTGACTTGCGCCTAGGATAGGTGCTTTGATTTGAAACTGAACTCCACTGGTTTATAGGAAATTTTTCACACTGTAGCCCCCAAGCACTGAGTCCTTAGGTCTACTAGGACTCGGGGCTGCTAATTTGCTGTCTATCGGGTCTTTAGACCAAAAACTTTTCCACGAGTAGCCCCCAAGCGCCGAGTTGTCAGCCTGCGACGACTTGGAGCTACCAATATATGTAACTTACTGATACTTAACTTGAAAAAATTTCTGCTCTGCGAGTAGCCCCCAAGCGCCAAGTTGCTAACTTGTGGCGACTTGGAGCTGATGACTTGTCTGCTAGAAACCATGTTTTGCTAACTTGTTAGGAAAAAATTGACTCCTGAGTAGCCCCCAAGCGCCAAGTTGTTAACTTGTGACGACTTGGAGCTCATGAGTTCTCTACTTGACTTGTGAAGCTTACTTGTGCTTTATGACTTGTGATTGCAGTGCATTGTCTCCAAGATGAAGAGAGACATGAAAGAGCTTGAGGACCAGGCCGCTGCTAGTGCCAGGTCTGCCATCGCTGAAAAAGAACACTCCCTTCAGCTTGAGAAGGACTTGAAGGCCTTGTCTGCTCAACTGGAGCAAGTAAAGAGAGAGTCGGCTGATGCCAAAAGGATTGCTCAGAAGGCACACAATGACCTAAAGGCTGTTTTGGACGTATGCCAAAAGGGAATTAGGGCTATGTGCCATCATATCTTTGGTAAGTTGCTGCACTTGCTTTCTTTTAGTTTGATACAAAGAACTCAGCGACTTATTCCTCGTGACTTCTCTATTTTGCAGGGGCTGACTCCCCAAAACTCAAGCTGCCCACTAGCCAACAACTCCATGCCATGCTAGACCACTGCCATGGGCTGCAGGAGGGTGCTCGCTCCGTGGTAAAGTATCTTAATTCCAAGGGCAAGTGCCCCAAGGAGCCTGAACGATTGGTTGATGAGTTGTCAAGAGCTCCAGGGTACATGCGCTTGTGGAAACAATCTGCCATGAGGAGATCTGCCATAAGGATACTTGCACTGGCACACAGCTACTACCCAACTGTTCTGGAGCCGGCAATGCTCACCATGGGGAAGCCAGAGCAGCATGAAGATGGCAAACCTTTTACTCAAGATGATTTCAAGGCTGAAGAGAAATTGGTGCGGCCATATGCTTGTGAGATTGCCACTAAGATGGACCCTGAGGTATGGGTTCATCACTATGATTTGGAGAACAAAAGAGTCGCTCCAGAAACTCCTGCTATAGTAAACTTTGGCTGCCCATCACAGGACCCAGCTGGTGTCCCCTCTTCTTCTACTGGTCCAAGTTCCTCATCGCCAGCGGCTCCTGTTCCTGGTGCAGAGCCCACACTTAAGACTCCTGCTGCGCCCACTCCATCTAGAGCTATCTCTGGAGACGCCCAGAAACAAGCAGAGCTTGCTAAACACATGAGGAGCCCCAAGGGTACTGGCTTTCAAACGAAGAGAGTCGCCACCAAGCCTCCTTTGAAGCTGGCTCCTCCTTCTGCTGCTCAAGCAAAAGACAAATCTCCTGCAAAGAAGGACTCCTCAGTTCCTGCCGAGAAGTCGACTCCTCTGGAAGACAATCCTTTGAACGATTTTTGATAACTATGTACTGCTGTGCTGCTATTGAAACTTTGTAATTATGCACTGCTGGTGCTTAAACCTTGTTAGGTTTTTTGAACTACTTTGTTCTTGAATTGTGCCAATCGGCTGATGATGACTTGCTTGTTAAACTATGAGATTGATGTGTGTCATCTATGCAAGTCATTATGTGGTTCTTATAACCCATCTAATTACCCACTAATGAATAAGTAGGCCCTGCATGACTCCTCTTACAGCTTGTACTGATAAGCTCCTAACGACTCATGTCCCTTAGGATTCATGAGAGCCGGAGACAAATCATGCCTGTAGATTAGTCATATTGTGCAGGATGCATCTAACTTACCAGCGAAAAAATTAGGAAAAGTTTGGCTACTGTGCCGGGTCCAAGATTTTAAGCTTAACTTTTTTCACTGAAAAGCAAGCCCCCAAGAACCTGATGATCAAAGTTTAAAGAACAAAGCGCACTCACTGGGTGACTCGACTAAAGGACTCATGTTCACAAAAGCCAGGCTTTATTTCATTTGATCATAACAATTCGATTACATCTAGGCATGGCTCACTGGGCTCTTTGCCTTGCAACTCATAAAACTATTACAACTTAAGTATAATATGGACGTAACTGAGCTATGTTCCAAGGCCTCTTTGCCTCTGCATAAGGATCTAGCGTATGAGCTGTATCAGCTCCTTTACTTTCACTCGCCGGCTCTCGCACATCAATTAGATAGTACGATCCGTTGTGCAAGTTCTTGCTTATGACGAACGGTCCTTCCCATGGTGGAGATAACTTGTGCATCCCTTCCCTATTCTGGACAAGGCGAAGCACTAAGTCTCCTTCCTGGAAAGTCCGAGTCTTGATTCTACGTGCGTGATATCGCCGCAAGTCTTGCTGATACACTGCTGATCTCTTAAGGGCTAACTCCCTTGCTTCCTCGAGTGCATCCACCGAGTCCTGGCGAGCAAGTTCATTTTCTGTCTCAACGTAATTGGCGACTCGTGGCGAGTCATGCAACAAGTCGCTTGGCAGGACGGCTTCTGCTCCATACACCATGAAGAAAGGTGTGAAGCCAGTGGATCTATTGGAAGTCGTTCTGATACTCCAAAGTACTGCTGGCAACTCCTCAACCCAACATCCGGCGGCTCTTAGCAAAGGGACTCGGAGCCGAGGCTTAATTCCCTTCAGCAACTCCTGATTTGCCCTCTCTGCCTGTCCATTGGACTGTGGGTGTGCCACTGAGGCTAGGTCGAGTCTGATGTTGTTCTCACCGCAAAACTTGGCCATCTCTTCAACTGATAAGTTGGTACCATTGTCTGTAATGATGCTGTGAGGGTATCCAAAGCGTGTTGCTATTTTCTTGAAGAATCTCACGGCTGATGCACCGTCGACTCTGCTGACGGGTTCCACTTCCACCCACTTGGTGAACTTGTCAACTGCTACTAGCAGATGGGTCTTCTGACAAGGCGACTTTGAGAAAGGACCAACCATGTCAAGCCCCCAAACTGCAAATGGCCAAGTGATAGGGATAGTTCTGAGCTCTTGCGCTGGCACGTGGTCTTGCCTTGCGTACCTTTGACATCCATCACAGACTCGAACTATCTTCTCTGCGTCCAAATGTGCTGTTAACCAAAAGAACCCGTGTCTGAAAGCTTTTGACACCAAGGATCTAGTGGATGCATGATGACCACAATCACCTGCATGAATCTCTTGCAATATTTGCTTGCCCTCCTCTGGAGACACACACCTCTGGTAGACTCCAGTGACGCTCCTTCTATACAACTCGCCATCAATGACTGTGTAGGACTTGCATCGCCTGATGAGTTGCTTTCGCTTGACTTCATCCTGTGGGAGCTCACCCCTCAGGAGATATGCAAGGTAGGGCTCTGTCCATGCTGGGATTGCCCGTACTGCTGCAACAAGCGCCGATTCTGGATCTGGGAAGGCTAACTCCTCCTCTGTGGGCAACTTGACTGATGGGTGGTGAAGCTCGTCCACAAATACATTTGGTGGTACTTTCTCTCGACGAGAGCCAAGTCGTGATAATGCATCTGCGGCCTCGTTCTTGCGTCTGTCAATATGCTCCACTTGATAACCAGAAAAGAACCCGGCTATCTGTTCGACTGCTCTTCTATAAGCCGCCATGTTTGCTACGAGGTCCGAGTCTCCAAAGCACCTGATACACTTGATGTTCATCTCCTTGGCCAAGCGTAGGCCATGTAGCAAAGCCTCATACTCTGCCATGTTGTTTGTACAATCAAAATGCAACTGAAGGACATATGCCAACTTATCTCCTTTAGGTGAAGTTAAAACCACGCCGGCTCCTGAGCCTTCTAGCTGTCTGGACCCGTCAAAGTGCATTGTCCAATACTTGGTGCAAGGTGAACTTGGTGAGGACGTGCAATCAGTCCAGTCATTGACAAAGTCAACCAAAGCTTGAGATTTGATTGCCGTTCTGGGCTCATATGTGATATGATAAGGACCCATCTCTATTGCCCACTTGGCGACTCGTCATGTTGCGTCTCTGTTGCGTATAATGTCTGCTAGTGGTGCTGAACTCACCACTTTGATTGGATGCTCTTGAAAATAATGCTTGAGCTTCCTACTTGCAAGAAAAACTCCATAGACTACTTCTGCCATTGAGGGTACCTTTGTTTTGACTCTGTGAGGACTTCACTGATGTAATAAACATGCCTCTGCACTGGGTACTCCTTTCCTTCCTCTGATCGTTCCACCACTACTACTGCACTGACCACTCTCTCATTGGCAGCCACATACAATAGCATGGGCTCCTTATCTGTAGGAGCTGCAAGTACTGGTGCTGATGATAAGGTTTTCTTTAATCCTTCAAAAGCATCGTCGGCTTCTTTGTCCCATATGAATTTGTCTGACTTCTTCAAGAGTCGGTAGAGAGGACCCGCCTTCTCTCCGAGTCTTGAGATGAATCTACTAAGAGCTGCTACACAACCAGCGAGTTTCTGAACGTCCTTTAGACAAGTCGGCTTCTGCAGATTGTGAATAGCCTTGATTTTCTCTGGGTTTGCTTCAATGCCTCTCTCTGAAACAATGAAGCCTAGGAGTTTGCCTGCAGGGACTCCAAAAACACACTTGGTCGGGTTGAGCTTCATCTTGTACTTGCGTAGGTTATCAAAGGTTTCTGTCAGGTCTGCTATCAGAGAGTCGGCCTTCTGAGACTTGACCACTACATCATCCACATAAGCATGAATATTCCTTCCAATCTGTTGCTTGAAACAATTTTGGATACATCTCTGATATGTAGCTCCTGCGTTCTTGAGCCAAAGGGCATTGTTGTGTAGCAAAATGCTCCAAAGGGCGTAATGAAAGACGTCTTCAGCTCATCCTCTACGTTGAGTCTGATCTGGTGGTACCCTGAATATGCATCCAAGAAACAAAGTAACTCTGACCCCGCTGTGGAGTCAATGATCTGGTCTATACGAGGTAGTGCGAATGGGTCCTTAGGGCAATGCTTGTTTAGGCCCGTGAAGTCGATGCACATACGCAACTCTCCTGTTTTCTTTGGTACTAACACTGGATTGGCCACCCACTCTGGGTGAAAGACCTCCTTGATGAACTCGGCTGCGAAGAGCCGAGCCACCTCTTCTCCTATGGCTTTCCTCCTGTCATCATGAAACTTGCGCAGACCCTGCTTAACTGGTCTTGCATTAGGATTAACATGTAAGCTGTGCTCGGCGAGTTCTCTCGGGACTCCTGGCATGTCAGATGGCTTCCATGCAAAGACATCCTGGTTCTCACGGATGAACTCGACGAGCGCGCTTTCCTATTTATCAGAGAAGTGTGCCCCAATGGTGAACTGCTTGGAAGAATCACCAGGGGTAAAGTCGACTTGCTTTGTGTCCTGAGCTGACTTGAATTTCATCTTCTCCTCTGTGGCCGGTTTCTTAAGGGCCGAGTTGTCCTCCGGGTCCACGTTTTCCTTGTAAAACTTCAGCTCCTCTTGAGCACAAGCTGTCTGTCGTGGTATGAACCGACGGTGAAGATAAGGGACTATGTACGCGCGGGCATCGTCGATGTGGGTTAGTAGAAGAACGACACGGGAGACAAGATTTATACAGCTTCGGGACCCGGGAAACATCATCCGGTAATATCCCTACGTGCTGTTTGTGGCTAGGTCTTATTCCTCTCATGGTGGAAGTCGCCGATGAGGCGGCTCCTCTATTGTATGGCTCGTTGTGTTGAGCGTCTAGATCTATCTAGGCCTATTGGGTCGTGCCTCTTGGTGCGCCTTGCCCCTCCTTATAAAGGTGGAGGAGGCCGGCTTACAGGTAGAGTCCTCTTAGGACTCGGCTAATCTATTACAAGTGGGAAAGGTGAGTCCTTTTCCTATTCTAACTAGAGTCGGCCTGCTGGGCTTCCTCCTGGTGGGCCTCGTTGATCCTCCTTGCGGGTACCCGTGTCCCATATCCCCGACAGTAGCCCCCGAGCTTTTGGATGACTCGTAGAGTCATGCGGAAGGTCTTGATTTGTTGAAGAAATGGGACACGGAGTTTGTGCCAGGTTCTTTGCCGGCTTGTAGATGTAGTGCTTGCCGAGTCGTAGATGTCGACGATGTCGCGGAACCCGGCTTCAGCCTTTGCCGAGTTGTCGATGTAGACTTTGCCGGGTTATCGTTGTAGATTTTCCCGAGTTGTCGATGTAGGCGCTGCCGACTTGTTAATGCCGACTTCTCCTGTCGACTTGTTGATGCCGACTCCTCCTGCCGACTTGTCATTGCCGACTTCTTCCGTCGACTTGTTAATGCCGGCTTCTCCTGTCGACTTGTTGATGCCGACTTCTCCGAGCGACTTGTTGATGGCGAGTCGGAATTTTCTCCGAGTCCTTTTGACGAGTTGTATGACTTTGCTCGAGCTTGTTTACACCGGTATATGTATAGCCCCCAAGCGCCGAGTTGTTAACTTGTGACAGCTTGGAGCTTGTATTGATGACTCATAACTTCAGATGATGTAGCCCCCGAGTGCCGGGTCGTTTTGCCTGCGACGACTCGGGACTCCTTGATGTATAACTCATGACTTTCAGATGATGTAGTCTCCGAGTGCCGGGTTATTAACCTGCAACAACTTGGAGATAAAAACTTTTGGAATTTTGATTACTGTTTAACTTCTAGAAAAACCTGATCCGTGAATAGCCCTCAAGCGCCGGGTTGTTTGCCTGCGATAACTTGGAGCTTCCAACTTTGTATTCCCTTTGACTTAAACTGAAAACCTGATAACATGTAGCCCCCAAGTGCTGGGTTGTTTGCCTGCAGCAACTCAGAGCTTAAAACTTTTTGAACTTGATTGATGCTTGAGCTGATTTGGTTCTTATAACCCTTCTTAGTTTTATACTGATGAATAAGTAGGCCCTGCCCGGTCTTTGCTAATTAGCAGCCGGTTTGTTGTACAGGTTGCATCTGACTTACCAGATAAAACTAAGGATAAGTTGGCATCTGGGCCAGGTCAATGAGTCTAAAGCTTGGCTTTTTCCTGAAAGACAAGCCCCCAAGGACCTAATGATCAAAGTTAATAAAGACGCACTTACTGGGTGTCTCGGCAAAACTCTTACTGTAGAGAAGCCGGCTTTATCCCTTTGATCATAACAATTAGAGCTCTCTGGGCTTGTTGATATTGTGGAGCTCTCTGGGCTCGTTGGTGTTGCGGAGCTCTCTGAGCTCGTTGGTATTGCAGAGCTCTCTGGGCTCGTTGATATTGCGGAGCTCTCTGGGCTCGTTGGTGATATATAAACTGGAGTATAGAGACATTGATATTTTTTAGAAATCCCTTTGTGGGTGTAACTAAATCTTTCCAATAAATCTGATGCAAATTATAAAGAACTTGACTTTTAAAGAAATCCATTGCGAGCAATATATAACTCGACTTTGAAAAAATCCGGTGCAAGCAATAGATAGCTCAACTTTGCAAAATCCGGTGCAAGCAATAGCTCGACTTTGAAAAAATCCGGTGCAAGCAATAGCTCGACTTTAAATAATCCGGTGCAAGCAATAGCTCGACTTTAAATAAATCTGTTGCGAGCAATGGATAACCCGACTTTAAATAAATCTGGTGCGAGCGATTTGAGAGCCCGACTTTTTAGAAATCCATAGCGGGTTTTAAAAAACCCAACTTTGAGATTTGGCTATGATAAGCCTCCAAGAATCGATTTGATATGCCACCTACAATTTTTTGAGATAATAACGGTACTCAACTTATATTAGCCCCCTTGCATTATTTAAAACTTACTTTGTAATCTTCCGGATTATCTCTGTAATTTCTTCATAAACCAGATATATAGCTCTCGGAACTAACCCGGAATTAACTTAATGGGGCTGACTTTATATAATTTAACTGAATGAATAAAAATTTGAAATTTAAATAAAAAGACGACTTAGCTGTTTATTTTCGGTAGTTGATGACGCCTGTGAGTCGACGGATGAAGGACTTCGATCACCAGGAGTCGGCGTCACTTGCAATATTCGGAGTACTAGTCGCATCCGACTTCTTTTCTTTTTTCCTTTTGTTTGCTTGAGCTGACGTACGCAATCAAGCTGTCCGGCTTTCCTTTTGAATCAGCTCCTTTTGATCCGCAGGAACTCCTCTCTCTAATCTGGTTCGACGTGTCCAGCATACGGACTTGTCTCGATTGGAACTTTTAGGCGCTGGTGATGCTTGGACTTTCTCTTTCTTGGAACTTGAACCCCGCCGGTGCGCTGCTTCCTTTTTTTTAATCCTTGTGCGAATACTAGTACCACCCGGCTTGTTTCTTCCTTTTTTTCTTTAATGCCTCACGTGTCAATTGCCTTCTTCTTTTTTTCTAGTGAAGTTGTACTTCCTTCCGACTTGCCTTCCAATCCAACTCAAAGTGCTAATACATGGCTTGCTTCCTGACTCCGATTTAGACAATGATGCTCCTCCTGACAGATGTCTGCACGTCCTCAACTGCCGCGTTTACTACATGCGATATGACATCAGCGACTTGTTTTTTCTTTCTTGTTGCTCCTTGCATAACATATCGATGCAATCGGTGTTGGAACCTGACTCAGCTGTAGAACACGCACAGGCCAGCAGAAACAATGAACTCGGCTGGCCGTAGAGCTTCCGTTATGATGAACTCGGCTGATGCGACTCGAACAGTTCGATCTGATCAATGCTTGCGAAGGCGATGGTGATGTTGAGCCCTGGATGCGGACGAGATATAACGATGAAGCCGTCGTCTTTGATGGAGATTTGACCCATCGAGTTGTGAATCCACGCGCACTTAGCCCCACGGTGGGCGCCAAATGTCGTGGTATGAACCGACGGTGAAGATAAGGGACTATGTACGCGCGGGCATCGTCGATGTGGGTTAGTAGAAGAACGACACGGGAGACAAGATTTATACAGCTTCGGGACCCGGGAAACATCATCCGGTAATATCCCTACGTGCTGTTTGTGGCTAGGTCTTATTCCTCTCATGGTGGAAGTCGCCGATGAGGCGGCTCCTCTATTGTATAGCTCGTTGTGTTGAGCGTCTAGATCTGTCTAGGCCTATTGGGTCGTGTCCTCTTGGTGCGCCTTGCCCCTCCTTATAAAGGTGGAGGAGGCCGGCTTACAGGTAGAGTCCTCTTAGGACTCGGCTAATCTATTACAAGTGGGAAAGGTGAGTCCTTTTCCTATTCTAACTAGAGCCGGCCTGCTGGGCTTCCTCCTGGTGGGCCTCGTTGATCCTCCTTGCGGGTACCCGTGTCCCATATCCCCGACACTGTCTCAGCCATAGCTGCGTCACCTAATTCACACTCCAATGCCATCTGTCTGCTGCCATTAACTGTAATGACTCCTGCTGGACCTGGCATCTTGAGCTTCAAGTAAACATAACATGGTCTGGCCATAAACTTAAAGTATGCTGGTCGACCAAAGAGAGCATGGTATGGACTCTTAAGATCCACTACCTCAAAAGGCATAATCTCTGAACAAAAATTCTCCACTGTGCCAAAAGCAACCTCAAGGTAAATCTTACCAATGGGTTTGGCCGATTTCCCTGGTACTATCCCATGGAACACTGTCTCTGTTGGAATTAGCTGTCTATCTTGCAGCTGCATCCTCTTGAATGTGTCATAATATAAGATGTTGATACTACTTCCACCATCCATAAGCACTTTGTTCAATGTATAGCCCCCAACTTGAGGTGCCACCACCAAGGCTAGCTGCCCTGGGTCGTCGACTCTTGGTGGATGATCTGCCCGACTCCATGTGATGGTTTGCTCTGACCACCTGAGCCACTGTGGAAGGGCCGGCTCTACTGCGTTAACAGCTCTAACCTTTAACTTCTTGGAACGTTTGGACGTACTTGTTGTGAAGACATGGTAACTGCCACGACTCGGGTTCTGTGGCCGAGTTGTGACATAATACTGCCCATTGTTATCCTGGAGTTGCTTCGGGTTCTGCTGGAACCCGCCCTGTTGGTTACCTCCTCCCTGGGGTTGGTTAGGGTTGTTGCCGACTCCTCCACCCTGATTGCCAGGTCGTCCACCATCATTGTTTCCTCTATACCCGTTGTTGCTACCTCTGTTTCCTGGCCCTTGGAACCCGGCACGCTGCAAATCTACGCACTGTCCCAAGGTATGACCGCATCTGCCATTTTTGGCGTGTTTAGGGCATGGAATCCTCAAGACCTCCTCTGTGCTTGGAGTACGACCTTGGTATCGGTTAGAATTATTGTCCTTGCGTCTGACCCCAGTATTTGTGTTAGCCACTAGGTCAGAGTTATCTCCATACGGCCGCTTGCTACCACCTTGATTCTGGTTTTGATTCTGGTTCTGACTCTGGTTCTGATTCTGACCATTGCCACCTTGTCCTTTAGTCCCTTCCTCCTGATCCTTTGTTTTGTCTGTGGCAGCGTGCTTATTAGCACCTGCCATGATCTCACCAATCGTAAGGGGAATACCTTGATTCAGGCTCTCCTTCATATGACCTAGCTTCCAGCTCAAGGGATTGTAGCTGCAGTTCCTTTCCATTGCCATTAGCACTGAAATTGTTGGGAGTCCTTGCGATGAGTTAATTATCTCCGAGACTCGCCTCATCCAGTGTCTTGCAGACTCGCCCTTTCTCTGAACACATCGCTCCAAATCCTCTATGGTACTCAACTTTTTGCATGTTCCCTGGAAGTTCTGAACAAAGGCCGACTTCAACTGCTCCCAAGAATTGATTGATCTAGGAGGCAAGTTACGCATCCACACCTTGGCTGCTCCCTCCATCATAAGATACATAAATTTGGCACACAAATTACCTGTGGCATTGCGAATACTCATCGCCATCTCGTATGTACCCAACCAAGAGGTCGGGTCCATATTGGATTCATAATTGGGAACTTTACGCGGCTCCTTAAAGTCGCTGGGGAAAGACTCGGACCTGATGGCATCTGACAGGCACTCTGGTCCTGTCAGCGTGGGAGAGGTACCAGGAAAAGTCACCTCTGTGTGCACCCGAGTCGGCTGAGGCTGGTTATCTGCACCAGCTAGGGCTCTGTCCCTCTCAGCCTCTCGAGCCCTGGCCGCCTCCCTCTCTCGTCGCTGTCTTGCTTCATCAACTACTAACTGAGCTCGTGATGCAGTTGGTATAATGACCCTATTCCTCTCCTGCTCATGGTGCCTTGCACTTGTAGAGTTGGCCGGGTGAGATTCGTCATGCCGACTCCTCGTACCCGAGTTGAACGGTGTCGAGTGCAGCCTGCTTGCATCTGAAAACGTTGGGTAAAGAGCTTGCTGAGTCATTGCTGTCTTCAACATCTCAATAGCACGGCGGGTCTCTTGGCCCGCTGGTCCTTCTGGTATCTCGATATTCTCTAATCTCATTGTTGCCGCGTGAAGATTGTCCATTGGGTTAGAGTAATGCCCTTCTGGAGTACGGAACCTGCCAGGTGGAGGTCCCATACCACCTGTTGCTCCTCCTCCGACTCCTCCTTCAGGTGGTGGTCCGTTGGTACGGCTGCCACCGGGTCCTTCTGGTGGTGGTGGTGGTGGTGGATTTGCTCCTCCCCCTGTGCCGCCTCCTGCAGCTGATGAACTCCCCAGCCCGGCTCCTGCGCCTGGACCAGTGGGTGTGGTGAACAAAGCAATAGGGTTGACAATGGCTCCTCCGCGCAGGCGACTCCTGGCTCTGCGATGCTGGATCGAGGTGAGTTCCTCCTGGCGACTCTGCAGGACCTGGGCTTCAGTCTGGACCCGGGCCCGCTCTTCTGCTAACCTGCGATTTGCCTCGTTGATCTCTGCTAATTGCCTCTCCATCGCAGAACGCGCACTGGCTAACTCGGCCGCCCGCTCAGCTGCATTGCTTGCATTGATTTCCTTTGTTAACAGAGTTGGATCAAACTGATTGCCGCAGTTTCCAGACATGTAGACTCCGACGACGCGAGCGCGAACTGGCGACTCCTCGTAGTCCTCTTCCTCAATTCCATACCCAAGCCTATCCTCGAACAAGGGCAAGATAGACTCTGAATCGGCGTCGTAACCTGGCTCCATATATGGCTCCGCCAGCGACTCCTCTTCATGGTTGACAGCAAGATGCTCCTCTGACTCGGCGATGATGCCGAGTTCTGACGTGCCGACCGACTCCTCTCCGTCGGACTCGACAACAACTGTTGGCTCTGATACAGATTCCGCCGAGTTCGCGCGAAGACCCAACGCGCAAACCATGCCGACGAACACGTTGATTCCTCCAAAGACAAGCTGATAACCCTCATCGACTTCATGCATATCTGAAGTCCAACCAGAGTCGTCGATTTCTGTTTCTCCATGCTCATCAGTGTAGACTCGCCCGATGGCGAGTTTCTCCATGGCCTGGCGAGCGGCTCCCATGATCTCGACTCCACGCTTCTCCGTCCCCACGGTGGGCGCCAACTGTCGTGGGGTTGTCATGGCAAGTCCTTCCTCCAGGAAGGTGAGTTCGGGGGCCATCGATGCTTGAAGTACGTAGGAGAAATTACTCTCGCCCAGGGACACAGATTTACCCAGGTTCGGCCCCTCTTTGTAGAGGTAAAGACCTACTTCCTGCTTCTCTTTATTGCTCTAGATCTGGTATCGATTACAGGGTTCCGGCTCCTCTCTGTGGATCCGGCGACTTGGTGTTTCTCTCTACTGGTTGGACTTATCGAACTAAGGTTCAGGACCCTGCTTATAAAGGCTGCCGGGTCCCTGGACTTACAGGTTACACCGAGTCACACTAGAACACGGAGTCCTACTCTACGTCTTGGTCTTCCAAGTTAAGGCTCCGGGTTGTACTTGGACTCCTTTCGGACAAGTCTTCTCTTCATCATGGGCCTTGGTCGGCTTGTCTCCAGCCCAGCCCATGCGACTTGATACGTGACTCGGCTTTGGTCTTCTTGGTCTTGGCAGGTCTACTTTCCGGGTCCATGGGCCTACCTATAAAGTATCCCCCCATCATGACTCGCCACGAGTCGCCAATTACGTAGAGACAGAAAATGAACTCGCTCGCCAGGACTCGGTGGATGCACTCGAAGAAGCAAGGGAGTTAGCCCTTGAGAGATCAGCAGTTTATCAGCAAGACTTGCGGCGATATCACGCACGCAGAATCAAGACTCGGACTTTCTAGGAAGGAGACTTAGTGCTTCGCCTTGTCCAGAATAGGGAAGGGATGCACAAGTTATCTCCACCATGGGAAGGACCGTTCGTCATAAGCAAGAACTTGCACAACGGATCGTACTATCTAATGGATGTGCGAGAGCCGGCAAGTGAAAGTAAAGGAGCTGACACAGCTCATACACTAGATCCTTATGCAGAGGCAAAGAGGCCGTGGAACATAGCTCAGTTACGTCCGTATATACTTAAGTTGTAATAGTTTTATGAGTTGAAAGGCAAAGAGCCCAGTGAGCCATGCCTAGATGTAATCAAATTGTTATGATCAAATGAAATAAAGCCGGCTTCTGTGAACATGAGTCCTTTAGTCGAGTCACCCAGTGAGTGCGCTTTGTTCTTTAACTTTGATAATCAGGTTCTTGGGGGCTTGCTTTTCAGTGAAAAAAGTTAAGCTTAGACTCTTGAACCCGGCACAGTAGCCAAAATTTTCCTAATTTTCTCGCTGGTAAGTTAGATGCATCCTGCACAATATGACTAATCTACAGGCATGATTCGTCTCCGGCTCTCATGAATCCTAAGGGACATGAGTTGTTAGGAGCTTGTCAGCACAAGCTGTAAGAAGAGTCATGCAGGGCCTACTTATTCATCAGTGGATAATTAGACGGGTTATAAGAACCATAGAATGACTTGCACAAATAGTACATATCAAATCTCATAACAAGCAAGTCATCATAAGCCGATTGGCACAATTTCAGAACAAAGTAGTTCACAAAACCTAGCAAGGTTTAAGCACCAGTAGTGCATCATTACACAGTCTAAATACTAATAGCACAGCATTACATAAATGATCAGAAGTCATTCAAGGAATTGTCTTCCAGAGGAGTCGACTTCCCAGCCACAGTCGAGGAGTCCTTCTGTGCAGGAGATTTGTCTTTAGTTTGAGCAGCAGAAGGAGGAGCCGGCTTCAAAGGAGGCTTGGTGGCGACTCTCTTCGATTGAAAGCCAGTACCCTTGGGTCTCTTCATGTGCTTAGCAAGCTCTGCTTGTTTCTGGGCGTCTCCAGAGATAGCTCTCGAAGGAGTGGGCGCAACAGGAGTCTTCAGAGTGGGCTCGGCACTAGGAACAGGAGCCGCCGGTGACGAGGAACTCGGCCCAGTAGAAGAGGAGGGGACACCAGCTGGGTCCTGTGATGGGCGGCCAAAGTTTACTACCGCAGGAGTTTCTGGAGCAACTCTTTTGTTCTCCAAATCATAGTGATGAACCCATACCTCAGGGTCCATCTTATTGGCAATCTCGCAAGCATACGGTCGCACCAGCTTCTCCTCAGCCATGAAATCATCTTGAGTAAAAGGTTTGCCGTCCTCATGTTGCTCCGGCTTCCCCATTGTAAGCATTGCTGGCTCTATGACAGTTGGATAATAGCTATGGGCTAAGGCCAAGATCCTGATGGAGGCTCTTCTCAAGGAAGATTGTTTCCACAGCCGCATGTAGCCTGGTGCCCTAGACAACTCGTCCACCAGACGTTCAGGCTCTTTGGGGCATTTTCCCTTATGGTTTAAATATTTAACCACTGCGCGGGATCCCTCTTGTAGCCCATGACAGTGATCAAGCATCTCAGATAGTTGCTTGCTGGTGGGCAGCTTAAGTTTTGGGGAGTCAGCCCCTGCAGAAAAGAAACCAAAGAGTGATTGTCAGTCTAAAAGCAATTCAGAAAGGTGCAAACGGAAGCAAGCGAAAGTTTTAAGCTTACCAAATATGTGTTGGCACATGGCCCCAATGCCCTTGCGGCAGGTGTCAAAAACAGCCTTTAGGTCATTGTGTGCCTTCTGGGCAATCTTTTTGGCATCAGCCGACTCTTTCTTTACTTGCTCCAGTTCAGCAGACAAGGCCTTCAGATTATTCTCAAGTTGAAGGGAGCGTTCTTTTTCAGCAATAGCAGACCTGGCACTAGCAGCGGCCTGGTCCTCAAGCTCTTTCATATCTCTCTTCATCTTGGAGATAACGCACTGCAATCACAAGTCAGATTTTTGCAAGTCAGAATGGACAAGTTGTAGAGCATAAGCCAGCTTTACAGGTCAAATAGAGAACTCATGAGCTCCAAGTCGTCACAAGTTAACAACTTGGCGCTTGGGGGCTACTCAGGAGTCAATTTCTTCCTAACAGTTAGCAAAGCATGGTTTCTAGTTGACAAGTCATCAGCTCCAAGTCGCCACAAGTTAGCAACTTGGCGCTTGGGGGCTACTCGCAGAACAGAAATTTTTCTTCAAGTTAAGTGTCAGTGAATTACATGTATTGGTAGCTCCAAGTTGTCGCAGGCTGACAACTCGGTGCTTGGGGGCTACTCGTGGAAAAAAATTTTGGTCTAAAGACCCGACAGACAGCAAGTTAAACAGCCCCGAGTCCTAGTAGAGCTAAGGACTCAGTGCTTGGGGGCTACAGTGTGCAAATTTTCCTATAAACCAGTGGAGTTCAGTTTCAAAGCAAAGCACCTATCCTAGTCACAAGTCACCACAGACAGGTGCTTGGGGGCTACTGGAGTAGGAGGATGCCAGAAAGCATAAAGGGTGAAGTCAAAGAACTTACATCATGAATCATGTGAAGAGATCTAAGAGCCGCTTGCTCATCATCCTTCAACCTAGCAGATTGATCATTCAAGTCAACTGCTTCAGCATAGGCTTCAGAAAATGACAGGTTATCTGCCACCCGGAGTCGGCTGTAGTCAGTAGATGACTTAATCTTGATGTTTGGAGAAGTTGCAGGAGTCGGCTTCACAAGAGCCGGATGAGCTTGAGGCGCAGTATCAGGAGTCGCAGCCCTAGAAGAGGGCTGGACAATCTGTGGAGTCGCCACCCGAGTCCTTAAAGGGGACTCGGGAATGGTGGGAGTCGTGGTTGCACCAGCAGATGCAGCAATGGAGGGACCTGTCCTTGTGCTTGTGGTCTCAGAAGCCGAAGGAGGGACAGGTCCACGACCAGAGGTGACATCGGCCATGCCTGGGAGCTTGGTTACCTTGGCACAAGGCCGAGACCTGGAATATGCAAAGACAGAAATCAACAATAAATCTAGTGAAAAGGAAAAAGGCAGAAGTCATTTGAATGAAAGTACAGAGACAAAGGAGCCTTACCCAATATTGGTTTCCAGGTCCAAGGAGGCCTGAGAGTCTGAAGAAGGCATTGACATCCCGGAGTGATAGGAGTCGTCCTTGTGAGGAGGAGAAGCCGACTTCCGTTGGTGCGAGACAGACAGAGGCTCAGGAGCATCTGCAGGCCCATCGGAGCGCAGTTTTCTCTTCCTGGCGGCGACAACACTCTGCATGCGTTCTTCAGGCTTAGCAGGTGAACGAGTGGATCCAAGGACTCGTGAAAGCGGTACCTTGGGAACAGCCTCTCGAGATCTGTTGTTGTTCGAGGCTGGTGAAGAAGAAGAGTGACTCCTGGCTGAGGACTCCTCAGATAGTGATGGCTGAGCAGCAGCAGAAGTGGTGTCAGTTTGTTTAGTGACGGGAGCCTCCGGAGAGGACTCGTCATCATCAGTATCCTCCACAATGGGAGCCTCCTGAGAGGACTCCTCTTCAATAACGTTTTCAGTTGGAGCCTCTGGCGAGGACTCCTCATCAGCAGCATCATCTTCAATAGGAGCCTCCTAGGAGGACTCCTCATCATCATTGTCAGTGTCTTCTGCCACAACAGTTTGATCTGTGGCAGGAGTCTCCTCTTCAGCCTCAGCCTCGGCTTCAGCTTTATTTTCAGTGCCAGCTCCAGAGGCCGGCTTCCAGAAGGAGTCGGTGAGCTGCAACAGAGTCAACAAAAGTGGGTTAGTAAGCAATACAAGTAAGATCAAGATAGAAATAAGGTAGAGAATGAGGCTTACATCGGGAGCTGGGTTGGTAGAGCAAAATGGCTGGAGCCCAAAATGGGCCTGGTCCTTCACCGGCCTCCCAGTCAGCTTTTTGATAAGCCGACCAAGTTCGGGTCCATCAGATAGTTGCTCCGTCACTCGGAGGTCATCACCAGCGCAACGAGTGTATGAGCAGATCAGTCGAGTCCTAGGACTCAGAGGCTGGATTCTCCAAGTGGTCCAACAGCGGACCAGATCCATGTTTTCCAGGTTATGGGACAAGAGGGCCCGGATTCGAGTGATCAGAGACTCGACTCTCGGCCGGGCGGCCTCTGAGCACCTAGCTTTCATAAGAGGAGTCGCCTGGAGGCGATCCTCAGAGAACAAAGGAAGTTTGGGTTCACCTGCAGGGGAGGTATCCTTGCAGTAGAAGAAGGTTTTCTGCCAGTCCTTGATGCGGTTGGGGAAGACTGGCTTGGGAAAGACAGAGTGGAGGCGCCGTTGAAGAGCGACGGCGCCACATTGGAGGAGAGGGCCCCCAGAAGTTTCGGGCTGGGGGTTGCAGTAGAAGAGTTCGAGCCAAAGGTTGAGATCTGGCTTGATTTGGAGGTAGTCCTCACACAAAGTTACGAAATTTGATAGAGTGAGAATGGAATTGGGAGCCAGATCGTGAATCCGCAGCTGATAAAGTTCGAGGAGTTGGCGGAAGAAAAGATTACCGGGGGGAGTGAACCCGCGGAACAAGTGTTCGGTGAAGATCACCACCTCATCCTTTGCGGGAGCGCGCACGATTTCATCCCCTGGGGCCCGAGCCTTCACGTTGGACGGAATCAAGCCGGTTGATCGGTGTGTCTTCAATTGCTCGGCCGTGACTGTAGATCCACCCCAATCGGCAGAAATCGAACGCTTGGAAGAGGATTTTGCGGCGGCGGCGGCCGCGGCGGCAATGTCCACCGTCCTGCTCGACGAAGATGCCTTGGCCTTGGGTGCGGTCTTTGCGCGCTTGGGTGCCATGGCGTGCGGGCGGTGTGTGCTGAGCGCGGGAAGAGATGAGCGCAAAGAGAAAGAAGGGAATTTGAGCTGGAGGGGGCGAGTGAGGTTTGAGACCTAACCCATCGATATTTATAAAGGGGTAAAAACCCTAGAGAGTTACAGAGTGGGTCCACAGTAAACTGTGGATAACGTTTCGGTAATAACGATTCAGCGGCTAACAGCCAGAAAAGACATAGCAGAGAAAAGTCAAAGTCACAAAAGTGGAAGAAGCCGGCTTGTCTCAGAATGGCGAGTCCTGTGACAGTGAAAGTCAAGTTATTCATTCCTTGTTCACAAGAGTCACAGCAGAACTCGGCCTGTTAGTGCAAAGGCAAGAGTGGTGGCTTGAACGAGGAAAAGGATGGACTCATTTTATATGTGTGTTATGTTTTTTATGTAGGAATTCATCTTGGAGCTAGCAGCAAGCGACTTTGGAGCCTGTGGCTCAAGCGGAAGGAGTCGACCCAGGGAGTCGAACCAATGAATTGGAGGAAGCCGCCAAGCTGCGCCCAAGATAAATTTGGGGGCTACTGATGGGGGGATACTTTATAGGTAGGCCCATGGACCCGGAAAGTAGACCCGCCAAGACCAAGAAGACCAATGCCGAGTCACGTATCAAGTCACATGGGCTGGGCTGGAGACAAGCCGACCGAGGCCCATGATGAAGAAAGGACCCGTCCGGAAGGAGTCCAAGTACAACCCGGAGCCTTAACTTAGAAGACCAAGACGTAGAATAGGACTCCGTGTTCTAGTGTGACTCGGTGTAACCTGTAAGTCCAGGGACCCGGCAGCCTTTATAAGCGGGGTCCTGGACCTTAGATCAAAAGAGGTCTAAGCCTTAAGAGAGATACCAAGTCACCGACTCCCCAGAGAGGAGCCGGAACCTTGTAATCGATACCAGATCTAGAGCAATAAGAGAAGCAGGAAGTAGGTCTTTACCTCTAATCAAGAGGGGCCGAACCTGGGTAAATCTGTGTCCCTAGGCGAGATTAATCTCTCCCACGCACTTCAAGCATCGATGGCCCCCGAACTCACCTTCCTGGAGGAAGGACTTGCCGTGACAACCCCACGACAACCTCAGTTCATAGCATTTCATGCACAGCTCAAGGAGCATCTTGTAGCCCGGTTGTAATCCACCATATATAGATCAGACAAGCAGGAGTAGGGGTCTTACCTCCTCATGAGGGCCCTGAACCTGGGTAAATCTTTGTGTTCGCCCGTTATTCCGTGTGCGTCTTCATATGCGCTAGCCCTTCCCGGTGCCTCCAGCGTCCATCGGCCCCAACTCAAGCCTACCTATGGCATCTGTCCGTGCACCACCACGACAATCTGGAGGGAAGGCATCGCCTGAGCCTTTCGGGCGTTCGCCTATAGCACCTTTGTTCTGCGGCTGGATACGGGCAGTTTGGAGGCTAGCACGGAAGAGGAACCCTCAGAGTCCGGATCGGAACTACTGGAGAGATCTACGACCACGCGAGCGCCGCCGCCAACTCGCTCGACGACGCCAGGCACAGGAGACTTACCACGGGACGATGGAGCCGGCGGGGGAGCGGCGCGCTCAAGCTCCGAATCTTCGTATGCACCCGGATCGGAATTGGAGGCAGCCGAATGAGCAGGGCTCGCTGGGGTCCGACCGCCATTGCCACCACCGACGACATCGACATCGGCATCGGACGACTCCGTGGTGTCGCCACGCTTGTCCGCTCGTCTCCCCGCATCAGACGCAACGGGGGCGTCATCACCTACCTCTCCTTCCGAGGCGGTATCTTCATCTTCCGTCGCCTGCTCGGCGGAGGCGGCCCTCTCGGCTAGGGCCATCTGCTCCTCAGAGAGAGGCCCCGCTAGGTCCTCCCCGAAGACGACGTCAAGGTCCTCAGCCCTTTGGAGTTCGCAAAACTGCGAAGACACGCCAGCCGGATCAAGCCAAGCCAGCCAGAGGAAACTCAAAACAGAAAACAGCAAATGAAACTTACCTCAGGGGCGCGCTCCGCGCGCGAAAATGGCTCGAGCCCGAACCGCCAGTTCCGATTGACCCTGTCAGTGATCACGGTGGCGGCCTAGTGGCGCATTTCGTTTGGCTCAAAGGCCTCCATGCTAGCCCGGGTGGGATCCTGGATCCTGGAGTAGAAACACATCTTGTGCTCCCGGGCTTGCAGCGGGAATAACCGACGAGACATCCAAGCCAGGGTCAGGTCTGTGGAGGTCAAGCCGGCGTCCACCAATTCTTGCAGCCGGGCCATCACGGCCCCGTCCAGAACATCATCGACAGGAACTTTCCGGTTCCAGGACTTGTTTGCAGGCGGCATGTTGGAGAAGGCAGGAAGTCCGACCCGGTCCGTCTTCGTGAGATTCCGGACATAGAAGTATGTGTTCTGCCACTTCTTGACGGAATCCGGCAGGTGGACCTTGGGGAAAAGGGGATGCTTCGTGTAGATCGAGACACACCCACAGTCACGCAGCGTTTTGCCTGTAGTCTGCGCCCGGAGGAAGAAGAGAGCGCCGAGGACCTCCATGCAGGGCCAGAAGCCCAGATACGCCTCGCACAGGGTGACGAAGCAGCGTAATGCTGTTAGCTCCCAAATGATGAAGCTGCAGACCGTAGAAGGTCAAGAACTGCCGGAGGAAGGAGCTCGCCGGCAGCGCCAATCCCCTCGCCAAGTGCGAGGAGAACACCACGAACTCGTTCGCCCCCAGGTCCGGCGAGATCTCAACCGCGCCAGGGGAGCGGGTCTGTGGCACCCCCCTCTGACACATGTCGCCAGAGAGGTGGTCGCCCCGTGCGCCAGCCCAGGGTTTCTGGACGCACGTTACGACAATGCAACATAGCGGAAATATCATTACACAATCAGGCCCAAAGGGCTACAAATGGTTTACATGGCCTTCAAGGCATGAAAATTCTCATGGCCAGGTATGGCACAGGACAGAGTTTAACTGGCAGCGGAAGACAAAGGTATGGCAACGGCTTGGTGCGGCTCCATTCCACAGGCATCTGGCTGGGCTACTGATCCTAGCACGCTCTTGCTCCATCTCCTTGCTATGGTGGTAGATGAATCCTCTCAACGTCTGGCCACATGAAAAGCCAGTCTGAGTACAATGATGTACTCGCAAGAAAATAACCACAAGACATGAACCGTCAAGCAATCAGGCAACAAGTAAGCAGCAATAATAATAATCTAAACATGGCAAGTATCTACTTACGACGGTCCAAAAGGATGACAACATGGCATTACAGGAAGACATGGCATAAGCAAACAACGGGAGTACCACCAGCACAGAGTCCAAGCCAGGTGGGGTTGGATCGTGCACCGGGGGTCACACAAAGAGCTTACCTGTGACGAATAACGGGTGTACCAGTTGATACCAAGTAACACAATAAATCATATTCTCGCAACTAGGCTCACTGGCCTCTAGCCTCACAGGGCTAATCTCATCTGTCACCACTGCTAGGCCCACTGGCCTTATCATATTCCCTTATCTCAAGTAACGTTCCCTGCATCATCTTATTGTTTATTAAGTGAAATCAGGTCGTACATCTTTCTCACAAACAACTTAAGTTCAACCTCCGGACTCGACAAAGGACAAATAGTGTGACCGACACTGAACCGTTCCATAACCTAGGAACAAGGCTAGCTGCTAGATGACATACTCTCGAGAGGTTGCAGTGACCACCCATCTAGATGCACCTTACTCAGCCGGCACTTTAGGACATCATCCTTAAGTCAAACTCAGCAAGATACACATACATAACCGTTCACGCTACCCAGACACTCCTTGTATAGCTACCAGCATAACTCTATGCCTTATGACGAAGTGAATCCGGCACGTCCCCAACGGATGAGAAACGCCTAGCTCCGGAACCTTCACAAGACTAGCCCCGACCACAACTATGCAGTATCCGACTAGACTTGCCAAGTGGGTAGCATCAAAGGAGGCTTGATAGGTTACATAGGTTACGGCCTTTCCATTTGGGACGACAGTGGTAGTGCGTTCGATGTTCAGATTGATGGCACTATGGACTGACCCTATCGAAGCTTGGAGGGTTGTTTCAATTTATTCAAGTTTCAACATAACAAGTCCAAACAACCGGGGTTAGTCCAGCACCACAATCACAATATCAATATCATATACCATCAATAACAAGGCATTAGAGACATAAGGTAAGCACATAACAATAACAACACTGAATAAACATAACACTTGCATGTATAACAACAACATAACAGTAATAATAATACCCGGGTGACTGTGGCGGGCAACCCGGCCGGTGTCACTCGGGGGTTAGTGTTCACGGAATAATAGCATAATATTTCAAACGGATGACGGTGGCGGGCAACCCGGCCGGTGTCACCGTAAAAGAATGAACCGAAAAGCACTCATAAAAATGAGAGAGCATCCATTCCACTCGAGGGTTAATCTCGACGTGGTGTCAGCAATCTCGGCAAAAAGAACCAAATGGAAAGTCAGCTCCCAAGCGTCGCAGTCCGGGTGGTCTATGCCAACCATATTTGACGGAGGGACAAGGCAAATAACTCTTTTGGCGAATGCCCTCAACCCCGAGGATCATAAGACGACATTCGTCCGCTCCTCACCTCGGCGAAGAGGAAAAGAACCAAACAAAGCCCCGCAAGCGCGAGACGCACAATTGTAATAATTCCCCCATTCCTTTGACTTGAGGCGGGAGACCCGGCCATTGTCTCGGGAATGTGAGTGTTGCACAGATAAGCAATATAAGGTAGTGCAATAAATTAAAATACGACAGGATATGCAACATGGCAGGAACAATAATATAAGTTTCATACTAAACAAGAACAACACTCAGGCAAGCATAATATACAGACAACAATATGATCACCCGACATAGTATTAATCAAACAAACAAGCATTGCGGGACGGATCATAGCAAGGGGTTAGCTTGCCTTTAACGATCTACGCCATTTGGCTTGGGGTCACGGACACGTCGCGGGTTAGGGTCTCGATTCGCCGGTACCGCGGAATACACCTATACATGCATACGCGGGTGCTGAGTATATGAACATTTTACAAAAATATAAAACATATACCACTGGATAGAGATTTTAAAAATATGAATTTACAAACTTGAATCACCTCAAACGGAGCTACGGTTCAAAAGTTATTGAATTTCTATTTTTTTGGAAATTAACAGGCATTTTCCAGAGAAAAAAAACATTCGCGGGCCGAAACTTACCAGGCCGGACCGGTCGCGTAATTTCCGAAAATACGCATTCTCCTCAGAGAAACATAAACCTGAAAAGAAGGGAGGGCGCCTTCAGCTAGCCTCAAATCGATCGATCGATCGATCGATCGGCTTGGCTCCCGCACGGGAGGCTCGGCAACGGCCGGGGAGACGACGACGGCAGCGGCCGGCGGAGGAGGATGCCGGCGACGGGGGAGCCGAGGATGGCTGCGTGGTCGCCGTGCCCCACCGCGGCCTGGGGTCGAGCGGGCGAGGACGGGGCGCCTCGTCAGTCGGGCGGCCCTAGGCAGCGGCGGCCGCGTGGGAAGCAGCGACGACGCCGGCCCTGGTGCGGCACGGGAGGGCGATGGCGGGGCGGAACGATGATGGCGGCAGCGGTTGGCACGACGGGGAGGACGACGACGGTAGAGACGGTACGGCGGCGGCCGGGGTCGGCGGTGTGGTCGCCGCGGACGGCGTGGGGGAACAGCCCCGAGACGAGGCCTCGATGCCGGGATCGTGCTCGTCTCCGCCATGGCGGGATGCAGACGGTGTTGGGGTTGCCGTGCCCCGTGGCGGCTAGGGCCGCATGGATGGGGACGGGGACGGCCTCGGGAGCCGGAGCTCCAGGTTCTGGCCAAGGTGGATCGTGCCGGGGACGGGGAAAACGGCGACGCTGGGGTGAGGGCGAGGCCGATAGCAGGGAAGGGGCGGTGGTGGGAGCTGGGTGGACGCCGGGCTCGGGAGGCACGGGTGCGGGTGAGCACACGGTCGTCTTGGCCGCCGGCCGTGCACGACGAGCGCGCCTTGCACGTCGAGCCTCCGGCTACCCTGGGTGGTGGAGAGGGAGTGAGGAGAGTGAGGGAGTGCGGGGCTGGGCACGAGGGAGCTCGGAAGTGGCCTCTATATAGGCCAGAGGGGAGGGAGGTTAGGTGTGGCCGGTGTGGCCATTGATGGCGCGTGAGGTCACGGCTCACGTTGCTCCGGCCACAGGGAAGGGATAAGGAGGAGGAGGGGCTGAGGCTGCCGTGCTGGTTGCACAGTGGCGCACGTGGTCTACTGCAGCAAGCGGATTAGGCACCGGCCATGGCAGTAAGCGGGGTTTAGGTCATGCCAAAACGCGCGTCCTGGACGTCCAGAGCGCGACGCGAGCGGCATCATCGCGTTCCCGATGATCTAGGGCACCAAAAAGGAAAAGGAAGGTACCCACGGGTTTCTAAGGACGAGGCCTACGCTACAACAAGGATCACCTGCAAGAACTCCACACTTGGTAACACAAACTTCTCCGAAATTCAAACGCACATAAGGTGTTCGATGGAAAGAAACTGGACTTCCACTAAGCCAATGGAACTGGGATTTTTACTGGTGATGTTGCACTGGTATATGAGCAATGTGGTCAAGTTTCAGCCAAATTGGAGAGGGTCTCATGTGCAAACATTTTTGGGTTTCGAAAATGGCCGAAGGTGTTCGATGAAATGACCAAGGCTTTGCACATCTCATAAAAATCCCCAAAATTCACAGTGGGTTAGGATAGGTGTAGGTAGTATGTATGTGGAATTTCAGATCAAATGGAGGCCTGGAGCTTGGCCAAATAAATTGGTGTCCAACAATGCCCAAATGGCATGGGCATGCCATTTATTTTTATTCAAATGATCTTGACCTGGTATTCTGGATATGTGGTTATATAAGGGAGTTGGTCAATCTGGCAAAGTGGCAATGCCAAATGAATTTTGTAGCTAGGGGTTGCTTTGGAAATTGCAAATAGGCATGAAAAGGCATTACAAAGGAAGTACCTCAAATATTGCTCAAATGAGGTTGGGCCAATGGAGTGAAATGTTCAGGAGGTCAAATCATGCACCTTCCCAGAATGGAATAATTTTTGGATGAGTGGAAGGTGCCTAGATAATATCTGGATCAGAAATGGCATTTTAGAAAATAACGCCCAACCTTGAAATATTGCATTGAAGTATGCAATATTTTTGCATGGAATGTCTTTGTATGAGGAGGGGAGTCTCTGGTATTTTTAGTGGAATTTCTCCGGCTATGAAAATAGGCTTCCCTTTGGTAGGTGGAGAAAAGGTTTTAAAAGGTTCGTTAATTAGGGCTAGGGTTTTCGAGAGAAAACCTGAGCATCAAAGCTATCACGGGTGATGGAATGGTTCGGGGACACCGGGAATTTTTTGAGAGAGCAACTCCCAAGTCAGATAATTCTCAAAAGTTTTGGAGGAACTTTTAGGAAAAGAGAAAAAGGTTTTCAGGTGTCGGAAAACACCACTAAAATTAGGGACGAAATTTTGGGGTGTTACAGGGTCCCAACCTCTTCCTTCAGCCCGAGGTACCTCCTCCCGCGGAGCCTCCCGAGCTCCGCGCCATCTATGCAAGAGCCCATCCAGGCGCCAGAACTCGCCATTGAAGCTCTGTTCCCCGTCAAAGAAAAAGCGACGCCGGTGATGATGAAGACGCAGGAAGAAGACGAAGAACTCAAAGAGCACGAGAAGAGGAAGAAGGAGCGCGAGAATGGGGAATGGTAACCAGAGCCGTTCCCTCTTCCTCTCCTTTTTAACGAGGGATGCGGCGAAACGGCCGCCCCACACCGCGCCGCGTGGCACGCGGTTGCTACCGTATTTTTCGCAAAAGATCCCACCAGCGGGCGATTGCCGCAGAAGATCCCACGACGAAGACGAGGCGTCATGCCTCGAATCCCGGGCGGGAAACCGCCAGTCGGACAGGACGTGGAAACGTGGCTGACGTGAGCCACGATCCAAGCCCTCAAGCCTTCCAAGCAAGATCGCCAAGGTCTTCAGTTTTCGGCTGCCCGCAGCCGGACAAGCCGTCTACAAGAGCTCCGTGCAAGCCGGCTACTCGCAAGCCGAACCCTTCAACCCCAACGACGCACCACAAAAGATCGGGGGAAGCTCGCGAAGCCTTCCCAGCGAGCAAGCAAGCCTCCACGAGCTCGGGGGCTAGTGTCGGGGAAATGATCCCGGGATACCCTAAGGATGCTCACTCTTCAGACTGCTCGAGCCGGCCAGGTCAAGCCGGCTTCGCCCGTCCGGCTTCAGGATGCCTCCATCCGGCTTGGTGCAGCCGGACCTACCAACCGACTGGTCCGTACAGGTGGGCCAGCCTCATGCAACCGTCGCCTGTGAACAGTGCTCCCTGTCGGGAGCTCCCTCTACGGCATCATGATGACTAGCTCCAGCCGGACCAAATCTTAGCTGATGTCATAGGGGCAGCCCTGTAATCTCCTTGTAACCCAAAACCCTAGCCCGTTGCCTATATAAGGCGGGCTAGAGCCCCCTGCGAGGGGTAAGCTGACAGGTCCTAGATTCACGTAAGTTGGAGACACACAGAGAAGCACCCACAACGATCATCATCTTCCACCTCCAGCCGGCTAGAGTTCCCAGCCGGCTGCCACCCGAAACAGCTCCAGGAGCACCATTGTAGCCCGAACTCTGTGATCTAGCAATAAGAAACCAGAAGAGTAGGACGTAGGGGTGTTACCTCCACAAGAGGCCCCGAACCTGGGTACATCGCGTGTGTCTGCGTGCTTGTTACCCAATCCCGAGCGAACACCATCGTTGCCTTACCCCACAATCTTTCCCATCTCCGATGGGTATGCCGTGCTATCCACCACGACAATCACCTAGTAGATGATGGATTATACATTCTACAATTTGCAGAGATGGCACCATCTTTCTTTATGGATCATGAATTGCAAAAGGGAAAAATCTCAAACTGGTGCTAAGCGCCTTTGAGCATCTCTCCGGTCGTAAAATTTAATGTCCACAAGACTGATATTTTGTTTGGTGATGCTTAGGAAGCTAAAGCTTATTACACCTAGATATTCAGTTGCAAGAGGGACCAAAAAACTTAGAAATATGGAGTAGATACATGTGGATGAAAGAATTCAAAAGTCTATGTACCTAGAAATGAAAGTAAGGCTCTCGAGGGTGACTAGTACTGATCAACTTTCTATGATTTGCAATGTGACTCCGGCCCTGTTTGGTTAGGCTTATTTCTGGCTTTTAGACTTTTGGCTTATAAGCCACAAAAGCACCTAAGTAGGTGCTTTTGATTTTGGATTTTGGTTTATATTATCATACAACAATATCCAGTTAAAAACTAAAAGCCAAAGTAAAAAAGCACCTATTTAGGTGCTTTTGTGGCTTATAAGCCAAAAGTCTAAAAGCCAGAAATAAGCCTAACCAAACAGGGCCTATAGATGTTGTCTTTCTTGCATGTGCCAAAAGGGCTATTGCAAAGCCCGGACTATTTTAGACCTAGATTTCCCTGGCATAGTTCATACTGGAAAAAATGTTAACTAAATAGAGTGCTATGTGCCACCAAAAGATCAATGTCAACCAGGGGATCCATGATGTGCAAATGTGCAAGCTAAAAAATGTTGTCCTACTTAGTAAATGATTATTTAAACTTCTTACAAAAGTAGGTGTGTGTGGCGGGATGTACTTTGTAACTAATACGTAGTTATAAAGCCTCTCTAACATGTTCATCAAAAACCCGAGGATTCTCATTTCTAGGTTAGTTTAATATGAAACTAGAGCCATTTTTATGTTTTGGGACATTCACAATTAAGATTAAATACGACTCACAAAAGATATTATTGGAAGACACCTCGCTCGGGAACGCACCATTGCATGTTCAATACTTAGGTTCATACGATCTTTTTAGACACAAGTATCATAAAGGAAGTCCCATGCACATACCCACCAAATGGATCTTCCCTATCAGAATGAGAAACTCTCTGTCAAAATAATGTACCTGATTCATAATGATGCACAAATCAATAATAGTAAACTTTGGGAATGAGAGGACTAGTGAAAGATTTGAAAAAATCTTATAGTATCTTCTATGAGGTGTGATCTTAAAAAGAGAAAATCTCATAAAGAGAAAGTGCAACTGACATGGAAGTAAACAATGTTGTTTTTCATCATGATGAGCAAGCATCTCTTCTTCGAATGCAAGTTCGTTCACGTTACTTGGTCAATTCAAACAAAATCCAATTTAAATCAACCCCGAAGCTCTCCTGATATGTTGGGTAATTGGCTACATGACATACCCTCTAAATATAGTTCATCACATATCCGTGTTGGAGCGACAGGCCTATGTTGGGATTTGTGGCTCTACAGGAATTGTGTACGTAATAGCTTTATATCTGGTCCATTTTTATCAGCCGAAATGTTGATTTGTTGCTTTATATCTGGTCATTATTTTCGTACTATAGTAGAGGAGGTTCACATAACATTGAAGACGGTGTAGTATCAGGATTGGGCCTGGGCCTAGTACGGTTGTCTTCCTTATACAATTGTAATTATGCCAGACACTTTGTTTCTGGGTCTTGGACTATGTGATCTAACAAAAACTCTTTTTATTCGGAAAAGGTATTTATGATTTTAGTCATCTTGAGATGAATTCAATTGGCAAGTTCTGCACCGTAGTTGGTGCAGAGGCCGGGGAAGTGAAATTCTCCCCTAAATTTTATATATTCAACAACTGGTTATATAGTATTGATAACGAGTTTATAATTCTTATTAGGGTGGGAGCGCTTGTCGTTATTTGATCGCTTTGTCTATACAGAAATAATAATATTTTCGACGTTAAGAACTTTTCTTTTATGCAAGTCGTATACACGTGTTTTTCGTTCATGGTCACCTCTACAACATGTGAATAATCGGGACATATTTATGGAGTTGTCTACACGGTTGCAAGACACGACAAGAAATATTTTTACCCAACATAGGTGGCTGATCTACAGATTGATCCTTCCTCTTCATAGGTGATCTACAGTTTCTGCATGATCACTTGTTTTTCGCCTTCCTCTTACTTTTATTTTTGTTACAGACCTTTTACGACTGTGTGCATCTTAATTATACATGTGTAATCGGAGAAAAAGGCAAATTCGGCACATCAATTTCAGATAGGTTGTTGCCTTTGAGAAAAACTATTTCGATGGCAAGTGATATACACTACCGAGTTACCTTACACGTTGAACATGTGATACATCCTGTATTGACCAGTGGTTGTGAAAAAGGTGACACGTGGTACTGATTAGAGACGGTAACTTCGTATAGTGGAGCAGGAAGTAACGAAACTATCCGGGGTAGTCCATTCAGAGTGCAATCTGCCATTAGCTTGAACTTTGCAGCTCACCAGAAAATGTTTTGCCACATCAGACTTTACCTGAAACGTCCTCATTTGCAACTGAGAATCGCGTAGGTAATAAGCATCATATTATTTAGGTAGAGAACGATGTCCAATATTTTACCTTTGTGTTTTAGATTTGCCCATTTTCTAAAATGTTTTAAATTCCACTAAAGCATCCAAATCTGGATCAATCCAAATCTGGATCAATACCAGTAAAATCATCTCGAAACAGAGTTCTAGCGCCATGCCAAATGTGTTTCAAAAAGAAGGACAAAGCAAAGGTAGCATGAACAAAAGTTAACCAACCCTCTTTCGTCTAACTAAGGCTCCTCCCTCTCCGTCCGTACCAACATGGGGTTGTACATGAATATTGATTTGGCGTTCGTCGACTATACCTTTTGGTCTGATTTTAGGCCCTACTCACCCTCCATGGACGAATCTTTTGGAGATTTTATCGGACCGATGGGGTCGTTTTCCCTGTCCAGCCCCCATTGAGCCGCAAACAGAGAATTCTGAATCCGTGGAGCAGTTCTGCCGCAGGTGATTTTTACCTATCTGCACGTCATTTTTTTTTTTTTTTTTGCTTCTCCTGGATATGTTAGATATGGCTATATTCTTGCAGATTTCCCCTTCGCCTTCTTATTGATTTTAGATGTTCATTGTCATACTGTAATTATTCATATTTTGTCCTAATATTTTGTTTGACAGATGTTATAACATTCAAGCCTCTCTACATTCACTCCTGGTGGTATGTCGCCTGATTCCCAGTTGTTCTTCACAAACACTATTCGATCATCGATCAGTTGCTAAAAGGGCTCACAGTTCCTCAGAAAAATAACTGAATGGTGTCCCATAATGTCTCCTTTGCAATATCCTGCAACTTTATTAATTAATAACACATCAGTTTAGTTTCTTGTGGGGATTAGTGGTAAATCATAATTGCAGTCTCATATTAGGGTTGCAATTTGCAGAAGCTAATATGTCTTCCCGAAGATGGCGTTGATTAACTTGATTGCGGCAATTTCTTGGTCTGGCATCATGTACTTACTATGAAATGTGGGATCAACAAAAATTTATGTATTTGACACCAACTCTGGTTACGTTTCTGAATCCAACATATTTTCTTTCTTATTATATGCAGAAAAGGAGAGCCAAAAATTCCGGCAAACCATATAGTAATGTTTTTGTTGTGTCTTTAAATCTTGCAACTGCTGGATTTGATCATACAAAAAATTGGATTGCCTTATTCACTTGCTCTTTTTCATTAATATTATACACTTGAAAATGCATGATGACAACTGGCAGAAATTGGATTCCAGTAGCTTCCATTTTTTCGCTCGAAATTATAGAAAATAACAAATTACCAAATAAATATATTCTTTGGATGAGCATGCCATTGTCTCGGTCCACATCCTTCTTTTCCTTTTTTAACTTTGCTCAAGTTCATTCATTCGGGAATGTCACAGTTGTGTTTCTGTAATTTATTATTTTCTCCGTATATAAATTAGTTGCATTTACATTTGCTTGGTGAATAAAAGGAATTATTTGTGCTTGATGTCCACATTCTAATGTACATTTCATGAGCACGCGAGTAATCTATCCCAAAGTTCACATTCTCATGGATGTCATAAGTTTTCAGTATGTTCATATTGAACTTTATTTTGGGATGCAACATCTCATCGAATCATGCTTCATAATTTATTAATTTGGTGAATATATCATTTTCTATAAATTACGTAAATTCCCGCTATTAACAAGCAATCCGTTCTCGAGTAATTTATTGACATTACTGATAACAATTCCGCAGCAACGCGCGGGGTATCATCTAGTATCTTTCATTCATGTTGCCTATTAGATTAGAGAACAAGTTATTAGAGAAAAATAATTAGTTAGTAATCAAGCACAGATAAAAAGATCATTTCGGAGTTCAGACAAGTACTGACGCACAACTAAATATTCATTTGAAGCATAACAGAAGCCAGCACTCCCAAATCATCTTCAGATAACAAGGAGTGCTTCTGGCAGGTACAAAATAATTGAGGAATGAAAGAATGACATGGGTACCAAAAATCTCCTACCCGCTAAAACAAACTCTATATACAGACTGAAAAAAATAGACTCTGAACTGAAGTCTACTTCTTAAGAGTCTGAAGTAACTAAGAGCTGGAACTTTCAGTCTGCAAGAGGCTGACTACTCTGTGGTTGTGGACTTCGTATCATCGGTGATGGTAGTGCCGGTCGCAGTAGTATGGCTCGCCTCGCCGGTGAATGACGAGCTGGCTGACACTGCCATGGAGGGTTTGATCTGCTCGAGCTGCCGCAGTACCTGCTGCGCCTCGGGCCGTGCCACCGGCGAAGGATCGACGCAGTGCAACGCGAGTTTCAGTGTCTTCACGAGCTCTTCGCCTGTCTCCGATCCCGTTGCCGCGTCCTTCATGAGCTCAAGGTCGAACACCTCGTTGGTCCACTCCTCCTCGACGACGGAGGCCACCCACTGAGGCAGGTCGAGCCCGTTGGTGGTGTCTCCCGGCGACTTGCCGGTGAGAAGCTCGAGCATGATCATACCGAGGCTGTAGATGTCCGTCTTGGTGTTGGCCTTCTTCAGCTTGGAGAGCTCGGGCGCACGGTAGCCGAGCGCGCCCGCCGTGGCAACCACGTTGTTGTTGGCGGCGGCGCTCATGAGGCGCGGCAGGCCGCAGTCAGCTATCTTGGCATTGTTGTCCTCGTCCAGGAGGATGTTGTTGCTCGTCAGGTTGCCGTGCACCATGGTCGCGTCGGCGTGCAGGTGGTGCAGCCCCCGCGCCACGCCCACGGCAATGTTCATCCTCGTCGGCCAGCTCACTGGTGTGCTGTCCGGCGCGCGAGCTGCAGTGCAACAGCAATGGGCATTGTCAGAGAAAAGAATTAAACAACCCAAAGCTAAATAAACAGTGAGCACTGAAGAAGATACCGTGGAGGAAAGAGGCGAGGTTGCCCTTGGTCATGAAGTCGAAGACGATGAGCTTCTCGCCCTTCGGCCCATGGTAGTAGGCCCTGAGGGAGAGGAGATTGGGGTGCCGGAGCTTGCCTAGCGCGTTCACCTCCGTCTCGAACTCCTTGCTGCTCTTGGCGATCTTCTCCCGGAGCCGCTTCACCGCGACGTAGCTGCCATCTTCCATGGTCGCCTTGTACACCGTGCCATAGGTGCTCTTCCCCAGGATCTCCGCGGTCGCGCACAGCAGGTCGTCGGCTGTGAACGAGAGAGGGCCGTCGAAGTGGACCAGCTTGCCGCCGCTGTCACCGCCGGCACCGCTTCCCTTACTGCCGCCGCCGCCGCCGGACTTTCCGACGTCCTTGGATGTCGCGTCCTTGGCGCCCTTCTTCTTAGACGACGTGCTGTCCTTCTTCTCTTTCATCCATAAGATAAGGATGCCGCAAAAGAGCAGAGAGAAGAGGAAGATGATGCCTCCGACTGCAATGACGAGCTCCTTTTTGCTGATCTTCCTGGTCGGCCGCTCCAACAAAGAGGGAGGGGGAGACGCCATGGTCGCCGGAGACGAAGGGGAAGTGCAAATGTCGGAGCCATTGAACCCGCAGAGCTGGAGGTTCCCAACGAACGAGCTGGAATTGAACTTGCTGGAAAGAGACACGGGAACAGGGCCAGAGAGGTTGTTGTAGGACACGTTGAAAGAGTTGAGATTGGCGAGGCTGCTCAAGGACTCTGGAATCCCTCCGGTGAGGCTGTTCTCGGAGAGGTCGAGCGAAGACAGCCTCGAGAGGTTCCCAACCGTCGCCGGAATCTCCCCGTCGAGCACATTTCTCCCCAGGGACAGCTTGGTGAGGTTCTTGAGCCCGTCAATGGCCTCAGGCATCTGACCTCCGATGCGATTGCCGTCGAGGTTGATCTCTACCAACGAGGTGACGTTGCAGAGCGAGACAGGGAAGGTACCAGCAAACAGGTTGTGGGAAAGGTCCAGAGATTGGAGCCTCGAGAGGTTTCCGATATCATCAGGGATGCTTCCGGTGAGCAGATTGTTGCCTAGCGAAAGGTCACGGAGCATCCTGAGATCGCCAATGGTGGACGGCAACTCGCCGCTGAGATTGTTGTTGCTGAGGGTGAGCGATTCAAGGAAACGGAGAGACGTGAGAGCGGTCGGCACGGCGCCGGAGAGGTTGTTGTAGGCGAGGTTGAGCCTGTAGAGCCTGGTGGCGTTGGCGAGAGCGGGAGGGACGGGCCCGGTGAGCGAGTTGCCGCTGAGGTCGATCGTCTGGAGGAACACGCACCCGCCGAGGGCCGGGGGCACGGCGCCCGCGAAGCGGTTGTTGAAGAGGTAGAGCCCCCGGAGGTCGCGGAGGAAGCCGATGGCGGCGGGGACCTGCCCGCCGAGCGCGTTGTCGTGGAGGCTGAGCTTGCGGAGCGCGGTGAGCTGGCCGACCTTGTCGGAGAGCGCGCCGGCGAGGCCCTTGAAGGGGAGCTGGAGCGCGACGACCTTGCCGCGGGAGCACTTGACGCCCGCCCACTCCCCGGAGCAGGCGCCCCGCAGGCCGGTGCCGTTCCAGCCGCGCAGGAAGCCCCGCGGGTCCACCAGCGCCTGCCGGATGGCCTGCAGCCCCTGCAGGTCCGCCTGCGCGATCACCACGCCGTCCGGCGCCTGCCCGCGCGCCGGCACCGCCGCGTGCTGCAGCAGGAGCAGCAGAAGCGACAGCGCGAGAACGCCGCCACCCCTTGAGTGGACACTACATCGGTTGCGGCGGCTCCACACACCCATTGGTACAAACATCTAGCTCTAGGATCTAATCTAAGCCCAACGCAATGCAATGCAGTTGCAAACTTGCAATCTCTCTATCCTCGTACCTAGCCTACCTAGCTAGCTAGGCGGTGTTTTTCACTTGTTGGTTGGATTTCGGCTGTGGGGGAAAAGCAATAGTGATGTGGGCTCTATATAAGCAACAAAGCAGCGTGGTCAGAGGAGAGGAAGAGAAAGGAGGGAATAATTAGCAAAGCGTAACGGATTCAACCATATGCATCCAGATGCGCTAACCAACGGCTAGCTCGCCAGTCGCCCCTGCCCCTGCCACGGCGGCGACCACGAGCATTTTAAAACAGCTCGTACGTACAACAAATACTCCAATGGTGCACCAGGAGTTTACGTTGCGGGGCAGACCGCCGCTACGGTACAGGGCCGGAAAGAATCCAATCTCTACCCCATTCAGTGCAGCAGCAGGCCGTACCGTGCTGTGCGTGATCCCGCCCCCAACGGCTACCTCTCCCTCCCCGGCGGCAGCGAGCACGTGCACCGGGGTTTTAATACTCCTCCGGCCCCTTGGCATCGAGAGCAGCGAGCGAATTTAATGGCAGTAAAGAGAGATTACTGAGTCGCCGGCCGCAGACAGCAACGGGTTGCCATGGGGAAGGGGCACTCGAGGCGTCTGTCGGCTGCCGCCGCTGGACGTGGAACCCCACGGCCGGCGAGGCCCGGCGCGTCAGCGGCTGCGCGACGCGCACCCATGATTTCGTGCCCGGCCGGAAAGCGCGAGAGATTTCGATGGATCTTTGTGCCCAGGCCTTTGTCAACTGCTGTGTTGGTGCTAGTGCCAAAGCCACTTGAGTCGATGGACCATCATGTCATGTACTGCTACTGCTGGAGCTGGAGGAATGTGCACTGCTTGCCTTTGACCCTGCTTTCCAACGGCCAGTAGCCCAGTCAGTAGCTGCTGATACCTATGGGTCCAACGGGTTCAAAAGATGTACTACTGTACGTATAGAAAGGGTAACTGAAAGCGGCGGCTCACTGCAAAGGGTGCTGCTGGATCCGTCACTGGACTAGCTATACACAGAGAACGGAGAATGATGATAGGACAGAAGGTCACTCTAATTCTAGGATGTCAGTCACCATCTGTCTTCTGAAATGGCCAACAGGCCAATGCCATGGCCGTTAAGCCAACATCACAAGTCTACGCCTCAAATGAACATCACAAATTAGAAAGAAACTAACAGGACTTAAGAATGATCTCATCCTTTCAAAAGCAGAGAGAAAACAGAGGTCCGGCTACAGAGCAGGAGAGCATTTCAGATCTTTGATTCAAGCATAAAAGCATGTTCTCATATTGGATCAGAATCTGAATTCCTCATCTATATCTGACAAGCTATCCGGGGGATCATACACTATCATATCAGGGAAAAGCTCCAGAAACTCTCGTTTTATCTTCTCCCTCAGCTCCGGATACGGAATCAGGCCTTTCAGGATAACCCGGAACGGCAAGGAGAGAGGTGGCTCCGGAGAGCTCCTCATGTCTTCGTAAAACTCCATTGCCAGATCAATCAGGCCAGCGTCGCAGAAGACTCTCACGATGTCGCCGTATGTGTGCTGATCAAATAGCACGTCTTCGGACTTCAGATCTGCCCACACCTGCCTTGTCTCGTTGGTCTTCTTGTTCCTAGCTAGCATGTGTAGCATGTCTCTGTACAAGTACATATCGGGCCGATACCAGATCTCTTTCCGCACAACGCCATATATCTGTAACAACACATAAATGCTTAATTGTACAGAAGCATATGGCACTTTAAATAGTATATAGTTTTGCTTATACACCAATCTGCTCTATGTTGCATGTACATGGGAGTTTGGAAACATCCACCAACTGAGGTAAATAATGACATAGGTGCATGTTCCACAAATGCACACTGCAATTCGCCAACAACAAAAAAACACTGCACAATTAAAATAGCTTACCACTTCCCACAAAAAGTAAATGGAGGAAGTAAACTTCGCCGGCGTGATCTGAGGAAGGCTGAGCAAGCTGGTCATAATATATGAACTGCTTCCGTGCCAACAGTGATTGTGTCTTATGAATGGCATGGACTCAACCGGTCTACATCTGCTACAAGGCTGAAAAGAGTTGTATGCATCCAGGACATGAAGGTGCATGATACTACTATCATATAACAAAAGCTCTTCGAGAAAATCAACGAAACTCTCACCCTACATCAGCTAAATCAGACTAAAATGAACTAAAAATTCAAGCTAGACGACATTCTGGTTCCAAAGCTCAACGAAACTCTCACCCTACATCCATCTGTTGCGCTTAACAAAACAAGGCACTCCGCTCCCCGAAAATTGTCTTGCCACCATGAAAAATGACAACACCATGTTCTTGCTTCACCGAGCTCAAGAATATGGACAGAAACTGCAAACACGCATTTTGGATTAAAACAAGTGCTCTGTGCCGGGCAGATCTATACTCTCGAAGAGCTTTTGCTATTCTATTATAGTAGTATCATGTACCTTCATGTCCTGGATGCATACAACTCTTTTCAGCCTATTTAGCCTCATCCTGGCAGCAGATGTACACCGGTTGAGATGTTGAGTCCATGTGTGCATTCATAAGACACAATCATGTATGCCCCATCCCTTGTGGTGTTCTGCTTGCAGAAGCCAAGTTATACTTCGCCGGCCTGGCACGGTGTTTCTCTTGTTGGCTTAGGCACTAGGTGCTATTCTACGCCCAGCTGCAGCCCACCTTCCCTGTAGCATTGACGTTATGACCTCCCACTTCAGAGCTCTGGAATTTTGATAAGAACTATGTTCGGCGTTGTTCTTGGTTCTTGGTTGTCTATATCTAATGCTCTGAAATCGGTGGCCTGGATGATTTTCGCTCTTCTGTTGGGAGCTACCCGCCACATGGTTACCCTGCTGCAGTGCTCCTCTACCTCCTACAACTCTCTTGGAGGATGGCCTTGTTGACGAGGTGACAGAAGGTAGGGAAATCACGACAGACCAATTGGTCCATTAGTCTGGGATCCAGCATTCAAGAATCTTGTTGTATTATCACTGTCAGTTGCGATGTAAGCTCTTCCATAGCACGGAAGTTGAGTAAAGCAGCTCAAAGCCTCCGATACAGACATCTTTCCTAGGTTAAACTCGTAACTCATCCCACTTTAAATCCACAGGGATGTGTGCGGTATGAAGGCATATGCAAACTCGTTCTACGAAATGCCTTTGGCGTCAGCATGTGCAAAGAGGTAATTTTTCCACCAGTTTGCGGCCACACCATTGAGTTGGCGAGCCGCTCATTTGACAGTGCGGCAAATTGCAGTTGGTCAGATTAAGCTTTCTCTATACACCCTCTTTTAGCCAATCATCGACATCCAAAGGGTCTGCCAGCACTTAAAAAGTTGGAGGCTAGGTCCTGATGCACTCAGCTAATCTAGACTATAAGTCGTGGCATATCCTCTCCTTTAGACTCTGACACTCTGTATCAGACTCCATAGCTTCCTCCTCAAAGTGGTCTTTGATGAACGTATTCCCAGAAGCCGGTCATCTTCTTCAAGCACGGCCTCTGCGACTTTATCCTCCCTGGGCTTAACTGGGAGCAAATCATCATCTTTAACAAACTTTGTTTTGGGTTAAGTGGCATCAACTTCACATTGATGTGAAGTCCATGTGTGGGCAGCCCCGAATGTGGGACGTGGATGGTTACATGTGGGACCATAGGAGGCCTGAGTATAGTATATACTTTAAAATGGTCTACCATCGATTAGGATACTGCCTCAATGTGAAGTTCATGTAGACACCACATTAGCCACAACCAGGATGGTCCAAGGAAAGGGGGATAGTTTGTAAGAGTTTTAAGTGTCAGGGATAGGACGCAAAAAAATGGTTTTGCTGTTCAGAGGTGTTCTCTGGACTTGTTCACCCCAAAAGAGAACAAACAACTTAGAATATTTCAGTGCTACGGAAGCAAGTTCAAATGAAATCACACATCAGAGGTCCAACTCACTTACTCACCACATTGGATAGAAAATAGGACCTGACAAGAGGCAAGAGTACCAAAAGTTTATAACACAAATGGCAGCTACTGAATTTCAGTACTACTACTACCCAACCCAATTCCAAGCAAATTCTACATTTCTGCATAAAGCCAGCTTTATAAACCCTGGCCTACAATTCAAGTAATGCATGTTCGTTGGGTGCATTAAAAGAGTCTGATCATCTACTTCATAATCACACAACCTAAGAATTGCAGACTGGAAGCCATTTCAGACTTTCAGTGAGGATAACTATATTTCAGACTCTGCACAAAAAAGTAGTTCAAAATATTGGCCGATATGCCCATTTATCAGCCGATTTATCGTGAATCGACTGCTGAGCGTTAAGATATTACCATATTAGCCATGTTTCTCGTGTTGTGGCGATTTATTGCCGGGCCAAAACCGATAAATCGTCCCTGCTCCACCAGCCAAAAATGCCAATGCCTCCCCAGCCAGCCGCCTCCCACAAACGTCCCGCTCGCGTATGTACTGTTGTCCTATGTTTTTTTCTCATTGTTTGTCATGTGTGTGCGCCTAGACTCAGCAAATTATTTATTTTTTGAAGGCTTAGAGCACAAGCTGATGGTTGTTCCATTTTGTAGGTTTTGCATCTTCAAGGTATAGATTGTACACGGATTCAAAGGCAAGAAATCAAGGTAACATTTCTGTCCAATGTTGTTGTTATGTGGAATATAGCATATTTTACTTTTTTGCTGCTAAACCTGAGATTTACAACAAAAAAACTTGTCAATAAATAGTCTACTGAGAAACAGCCGATTTCCGCTTAATCTCTAAGCTTGTGCGGACCGAGCAGTAAATGATAAGGGATATCCTGAACACTGGAACCATTACTTTTCTAGATCAATATGCTCACAACAGAACGATCGAACTATTCCAAATACTTTGCAATTCAAACACTACTGCAACCCCATATTGCACCCACTCGCCGCAAAGAGGAAGTGAATCATATGTTTAACTCATCTAAGACGATCGTGCATTCGTACTGTAGGATAAAGAAATGGTACGCTAGCTATATTTGCAGACGAAACATAAAGCGAGCAGACTTATCGGGGCTGGAGGCGGGACCTTCATGGAGAGAAGCACGTGGTCCTGGCGGAGCAGCTCAAAGAGGACGGCGAGGAGGTCGGTGCGGAGGAGCCGAGACACGTGCAATCGCATGTACTGCTCCAGCCGCTGGTGGCCTCCGGCGGGGGGCAGCGCCGCCAGCCGCTTGAGCTGCGCCACCGCCATGAGGCCTTCCTTCCCCATTTCCTTCTTCCGCCGCCATATCGACAGGCTAGGGCTCGACGACGCCGCGGTAGAGAATGGACTCTGGTGGGGTTCGCACGCGGCGGCCGCCGATTGTAGGGTCTGGAAGAGGCGACGGTGGTGGCGGCGCGGCAGGAGACGGGAGAGCATTTGGGTGGGACTTTCTTTACAACAGAGTGGTGAGTTATTCTGTGAAAATGGAGGGGGCGGGAGCAAAAGGTTACATACAAGCTTGGCCCAACTCGAACCCAACTACGGGAATTGAAGCAGCCCAACTGGATTCCATCTCCCCGTTTAATGGCTTCGGTACGATTATTATTAAAACAAAAAGGGAAACATTCCGGAAGGTCAGCAGCTTCGTTTTTGTTTATATTTCCTTCCCATGTTTTCCTTTCTTTCTTCTCTACACTTTTCGTCTTTTTTTTTTGTCTTAACTGGGATACAAGCCGTAGTATTAGTTCAGACGTACAAACACACACCACAATGCACACACCCTGCTATGCGCCTAACTAGATCTACATCCTATATCAAACACGTCTTTTGAAACTTCCGAATCCGTCGACTCTAGGAACGGTGGGCAGTGACTTGAAGACACATGTGGGGTACTTGTAAAATTTATTCAGAAAATAACCCCGGGTGAGACATCCACAAAAACGTCCCCGCTGGGATGAACCTGGGTAGGTGGCTGGCCACTACCGCACCCTACCACCGAGCTACACGCTCATTCTCTTTTTAGGCATATGATACTTGGAGTGCAGCGCATCTATTTCCATGTACGGAGTACAAGTGTATACTAATTTTAAATGTACAACCCACGTGTATTTGGAAGTGTGATGTCTCTACTTCCAAGTACAAGCATAGCAAATCAAGTGCACTTGAAGTGCGTCACGTATGTAATTTCAAGTGCAAGTGTAGTAGTTTTGAAAGTATAATACTACCTCCGGTCCACTTTAAGTGTCGTGGAAAATCTACAAGTGTTGGGTTATGTCGAACAGGTGTCCTCACAGAGAAGACTAAAAGCCAGCAGACCAGGGTGGCCCATAGTGGTGGTAAGCTGAATCCGGCTTAACCGGGCGGCCCAGTATGCTGAAGCGCAGGAAGCCCATCTGGCCAAGGGAACTCTAGAAGCCGGCCTGCATTGCGGAAGACTTAGCCCACAAGGCAGGGCCCAAGCCGGATTAGAGTAGGACTCTGTTCTTAGTCGGTTAGGTTTCCTCCTGTAAGCCCAGGGTCTGGACGCCTTTATAAGCCGGCCCCTGGGACGCCTTAGGGCACATACGATCTCAACCTCAATTCACTGTAACTCAGCGATATTGCCTTATAGTGAATTATAGCAGCACGTAGGATCTCGCCACCGACGTGAGATCCGAAGCTGGGTAAACTCGTCTCTATGTCGCCGGATCACCCCACGTCTCCAAAACCCCTCTCTCTACCTAGCTCGATGGCACCCCTGCCGCGGCTAGAATCAACAATACCACGACAGTTGGCGCCCACCGTGGGGCAGGAGACCTCCGGGGTTTCGATCTGTCCAGGAGCTGCAGGCGGAGTTGGCGACTCCATCGCGGTCGGCATGGTGAGCTACTTCGACGAATCGGGAGCCGGCCACGTCTTCAACGACGGCCTCTGGACGCCGGCAAAGGAGGATCCCGTCGGCTGGTCCACGGTCTCCATCGGCGGTTTTCACATCTTCGTCGGCTTCACCGCCCAGGCCTTGGACGATCTCGGCTTCACCTCGAGCTTGCCCACCACCCACCCAAGCAACCTCGACGAGGAGTCGGATCTGGACTCTAACGAGATCGCTGATCTGGATCTGGCTTTCGACGCTGACGACGAAGACTCTGAAGATGACGCAAGTTACAACATGGCGGCGCCGGACTTCCACTTCGTCGGTGTCGTAGGAGAATCCGGCTCACATGAGTCGATGACTGAACCTGAGTCTATCCTCCCTGCACTGCAGTCTGGGATTGATTCAGAAGCCGGATCTGGGGACACCGCTCATATTGAGCAGGACCTCGAATCTGAAGGAGAATCTGACGATTTTAGTCGGAAAGTTGCATCCTGCTTAGGACGCCCTGCCGAGGTCTTGATGGGAAACGTCTCGGATCCTAATGACGACCCCAACACCTCGAAAGCCGCCAATGGCGAAGAAAAAACTCCTCAAGCCGGAAATCTCAAGGTGGATTTTGTTCCACCACTGGCTCCATTGAAGGGGTCAGCTAGAGTGCCAGCTGAAGGAGACGACATCGATGCTACGGCCGGCGAGGCAGCAGAGGAGCACGAAGAAAGGATGGCGAAGTACAAGCAACTTCTAACGCCACTTCCTCCTAACGCATCGCTGGACGACATTGAGAAACGCCGCATCCTGCTAGAGGAGCAAGCAGCCCATATAGCAGAACGCGAGGTCGAGCTTACAAATAAGGAGATGGAGTTCATCCGAAAGCAGAGAGAAAAGGGGGCTGACGATGTTTTCCGTCCGGCTCGTGATAAGAACCTGCATAAGAGGTTGGATTTCCGCAGCAAGTGGGAAGCCGACCATGTCGATTCAGTCTGGAGGAAGTACCACCACCGACATGACCCAGTGACAAATCTGTGTTACTTCAATACCCCAGCCAAAAACATGGAGGCTGCCCAAGAGGTCATGTTCGACAAATCGTTGGATCGTGACGCTCGGCTTAAGTATTCGGCTTATCTACTGGAGGTTGCACAGCAGTAGCAGAACGATTCGCAAGTCAAATCAGGACGGCTTGTTGACGATTCTCGCCTTTGCAAATCAACTGCCAACAAGCCAATGGCTGCTGCCCCTGCCGACCCAGACGATGACCCGGCCGGCTCAAGCAGCCACAACAAAGGCGACAAGGACCCGAAGGACAAGCAGCCTAAGGGCGCGGAATCCCGGACAGGTTCTTCACGCCATCGTGAAGCTGGTCGGGAAGGACATCGGAGCCGAGAGCGAAAGGAGGACCCTCGCAAGGAAAAGGCGGCACCACCCCGTCAGGAGCGACGACGTGAAGGGGAAAATCAACCCCGAAGGGAGGATAACAGAGGTCATATGCCACCTCCACCGCCGCCTCCACCGCACAAAGAGGGAGATAACCCTTCCAAATACATACCCCCTCCACGACGGCAAAGGACTCCAAGCCCTCCGCGTAATGCAAGCCGGGCGAGCCAAAGCCGTCACAGGGAAGAACCAAGACAAGAAAAGTCGGTTGCTAAACCGCCATCAGCCAATGATGTTCGAAGCCTAATCGAGGAGAGGAAGTCGGCCAGAGATGCCCAATACCTCGGCCCCAAGTGTTTTGGCAGAACAATCAGAGAGCAAATTCTACCTCCCACTTTGTCGAACATAACAAAGATGGTTGAGAAGTACAGTGGTACGGCTAATCCTGAGACCTGGCTCTCAGATTACGTCAGTGCCTGCGACATATATCAAGGCAGTGCCGACTCCGCAGTGTGATTTTTGCCCCTGATGTTAACCGGGACGGCACGCATGTGGATTGAAGGTTTGCCGGAAAGGACGGTTCATACCTGGGGTGACATGAAGCGTGTTTTTATCCAACACATGCAGGGCACATATAAGCGCCCAAAGTCGATTTTCGACTTACAGCGGTGCGTGCAGCAAAAGAACGAGTCTAGCCGTGAGTTCGTCTCACGATGGAGTGAAATCAAGAACGCTTGCGAAGGCGTCTCAGAAAACTCAGGCGATCCATGCTTTCAAGCAATCTCTGAGGAAGGGGACGACTTTCCGCTTCATGATCTACAGCGACGAGTCGTAAACTTTGGGGGGCTTACTCGCTTGTGCAAACAAGTACGCCGCCACCGATGATGACAACAGGGAGGATGCCGAAAGCCACCGACGCGAGTCCGGGAAAAAGAAGATTGAAGACCAAGCCGGCCCTTCTCACGAAGTCGCTACCGCCTTTGGAAAGGGTGGCTCAAGCAATGGCAAGTGGCAGGGCAAGAAGCCGGCAAATAACCAATTATCCCGGCCACCAGCGGTGAAGTATGACGACATCAAGCACAACCCCTGTGTCCATCATCTGAGGCCAGATGGAACAAGTTCCCACATGCTCCAGCAATTTCACATCAATCGAGACATCGCCAAGGACCCCAAAGCCGGCAAGTCAAGGAACAAGCGCAAGTCCAGGAAAGACGACAAAGAGAAGGAGGAAGCTGCTTCAGAGTCGGATGACACGGCCTCCAAAGAAAAAGGCAGCAAATTCCCTAAGCATGCCGAAAGTCTCATAGTCAACTTGGCAACGGATTCTTCACGCAAAGAAAAGGCGGCCTGGCGAGAACTCAACGCTACGGTGCCAGCAGTTTCTCAATATCTGGATTGGTCCGACACACCCATCACATGGGATCGCAGCGATCACCCGGATAGAGTTCCTGCAAAGCGCACCTACGCCTTAGTCGTGAGCCCAATAGTCGACAAGTACAAGTTGACAAAGGTGCTCATGGATGGCGGCAGCAGTATCAACATACTTTATGCCGCAACGTTGAAGAGGATGCATATTTCCGAGTCACAACTCACCCACTGTACTGTGAAGTTTCATGGGATTGTGCCGGGACGACAAGCCTCCTCGATGGGGAAAATTACCCTGAAGGTCACCTTTGGTGAAGTAGATAATTTTCGGACTGAGGACGTCTCTTTTGAGGTGGTTCCCTTCAGAAGTGCATATCATGCACTCTTTGGACGTCCGGCTCTCACCAAGTTTATGGCTCGGCCCTGCTACATCTACAGCAAGCTGAAAATGCCGGGGCCCAATGGCATCATCACAGTTAAGGGAGACTTCAAGAAAGCCAAGGAATGCGAGGCCTCCAATGCCGTCCATGCTGAACAAGAAATCTGCAGAGAAGAGTTGGAGGATCTCAAGAAAACAATTGGTCCCGATGAGATGCCGGCGACTGAAAAGCCGTCCTCTAAGATCGACTCAAGCTTCAAGCCAAAGGATGACACCAAGAAAATCAAGCTCTCAAAGGATGATCCGACAAAGGAGGCCATCATCGGTGCCGGTGTCGACGACAAATAGGAAGGCGAGCTCGTCAAGTTTCTCCGTCAGAACCGGGACATATTTGCCTGGTCACCATCTGACATGCCAGGTGTCCCGAGGAAACTTGCCGAGCACTCCCTAAAAGTCAACAAGGACGCAAAGCCGGTCAAGCAAGGCCTCCGCCGGCTCGGAACTGAGAAGCGCAAGGCGGTTGGAAAGGAGATCCTAAGGCTCACAGCCGCCAAATTCATTCGTGAAGTTGTCCACACTGATTGGTTGGAAAATCCCGTGCTAGTCCCAAAGAAGAACACCTCTGAGCTGCGTATGTGCATTGATTTCACTGGCTTAAACAAAGCTTGCCCTAAGGATCCGTTCGCCTTACCGCGTATCGATCAGGTCATTGATTCAACTGCCGGCTCAGAGATGCTATGTTTTCTGGACGCTTATTCGGGTTACCATTAGATTAAGATGAAGGAGTCAGATCAAATCAAGACGTCCTTCACCACGCCATATGGAAATTACTGCTATGTCACAATGCCTTTCGGCTTAAAGAACGCTGGTGCTACTTACCAAAGGTGTATGCAGCGGTCTTTGGACAAGCAGATTGGCCGCAATGTTCACGTCTACGTCGAGAACATAGCGGTCATGTCGAAGAAGCGCGGCGATCTTATCGCCGATCTGTCGGAAACCTTTGCAAATATAAGGGAGTACCAGATGAAGCTTAATCCGGCAAAACGCGTCTTCGGAGTACCCGTAGGCAAGCTTCTGGGCTTCATTGTTTCACAAAGAGGGATTGAAGTTAACCCGGAAAAGATAAAGGCGATTCAGAACATCGAAAGGCCATCTTGTCTAAAAAACATACAACGGCTTACGGGTTCCGCTGCGGCTGTAAGCCGATTCATTAGCTGGCTGGGCGACAAAGCATTGCCATTGTATAAACTCCTCAAAAAGTCGGACAGTTTTGTTTGGACAGAGGAAGCAGAGGCAGCTTTAGCTCAGCTGAAGTATACATTGACACATGCTCCAATCTTAGCAGCTCCAAGGGAAAAAGAGCCGCTTCTCCTCTACTTGTCGGCCACGAATTTTGTCATAAGTGCCGTCATTGTCGTGGAGCGCCTGGAGGAAGGGAAGCAATGGCCGGATCAGCGCCCCGCCTATTTCATTAGCGAGGTGTTCTCAGATTCAAAGCAGCGCTACCCTCACTACCAGAAGTTAGCCTATGGTGTATTCTTTGCCTCCAGAAAACTACGGCATTACTTCCAGGATCACACGATCACGGTGGTCAGCAAGGCTCCATTAAGGGAAATCATCAACAATGCCGACGCAACGGGTCGAGTCGCCAAATGGGGCATCGAGTTAGCAGCTTTCGACATCCAGTACAAGCCGAGGACCGCCATCAAATCTCAGGTCTTAGCCGACTTTGTTGCAGATTGGACAGAGGCGATGGAAAGCACACCTTTGCCGGATTCTCAGTACTGGATAATGCACTTCGATGGCTCAAAGATGAAGGAAGGCTCGGGGGCTGGAGTAGTTCTGAAATCGCCTAAGGGTGATAAGCTCAGTTATTTCCTCCGAATCCACTTCACCGCCACCAACAATGTAGCAGAGTATGAGGCTCTCCTTCATGGTCTTCACATGGCTAAGGAATTGGGAGTACAATGCATCCTCTGCTATGGCGACTCGGATATGGTTGTGCAGCAACTTGATGGATGCTGGGACACGAAGAGTCCCACAATGGCGGAATATAGAAGAACAGTCGATGAATTCGGCCGATGTTTTGCCGGCTTAGAAGTTCGACATATCTCCCGAGATGACAATGAAGTTGCCGATGCCTTGGCCAGAATAGGATCCAAGAAAAAGGAAGTGCCACCAGACGTATTTCTCTATCACCTTCACAAGCCGTCCATCAAAGGCGGCGATGAAGATTACCCCTTGTCGGCAGAATCAGTTTAGGTGTGCTTGGTAATCCCAGATTGGACCGCACCCTACATTGATTTCTTGATTAATAAGAAACTGCCCAAGGACGACGAGGTGCTAAGCCGTCAAATTGAGTGTCGAGCAAGGGCGTACATGGTTATTGACGGACAACTCTACAAGAGGAGCACATCCGGCATCTTCCAGAGATGCGTCTCTTCAGAGGAAGGATGGCAAATCCTGGAAGAAATCCACTCCGGCGAATGTGGGCATCACGTGGCGGCAAAGGCATTTGTCGCCAAGGCGTTTCGGCACGGATTCTTCTGGCTGACGGCTAAGGAGGATGCTATCAACATCGTCAAGACTTGTGAAGGGTGTCAGCGCTACGCAAAGCAGGTTCACTTGCCGGCTCAGGAGCTCCGAACGATCCCTATCACTTGGCCGTTTGCGGTCTGGGAGCTTGACATGGTGGGACCTTTTAAGACGGCAAGGGGAGGCTTAACCCACCTGCTGGTGGCGGTCGACAAATTCATGAAGTGGGTGGAGGCAAAGCCCATCAAGAAACTCGACGGAGCTATAGCTACAAAGTTCATCGTTGAAATTACAACTAGATTCGGCATACCGCATAGCATTATCACTGACAATGGCACAAACTTTGCCATCGGTGAGCTAGCGAAGTTCTGCAGCAGATCAATGATCCGAATCGACGTGGCATCGGTGGCACACCCGCAATCCAATGGACAGGTGGAGCGCACTAACGGCATTATTCTGCAAGGTATTAAGCCGAGGTTTGAAACCCCTTTGCATCGAGCAGCCGGCGCTTGGGTTGAGGAATTACCGGCGGTCTTGTGGAGTATTCGTACTACCACAAATAGATCAACCGGCTTCACGCCTTTCTTCCTTGTCTATGGTGCAGAAGCGGTGCTCCCATCCGACATGATCCATGATTCGCCTCGAGTAGCAGCCTACGTTGAATAAGACGCAGAACAAGCACGTCAAGACGGCTTAGACATCCTCGAAGAAGAAAGAGAGTTAGCTCTCCAAAGATCCGCCATCTATCAGCAAGATCTACGTCGCTATCAGAGCCGTAGAGTGCGGAATCGATCTTTTCGAGAAGGCGACTTAGTGCTTCGGCTTGTGCAAAGCTGGCAGCACAAATTATCCCCGCCTTGGGAAGGACCTTTCGTAATCAGCAAAGTTCTGAAAAACGGGTCATATTATCTCCTCGACTTAAGGGATTCAAAGAAAGATCCCAGGAAGAAAGGTCGCAAGAGAAAAAGGCATGTAGATGACGACTTAGATGAGACGAAACATCCATGGAATATCGCTCAGCTACGTCCTTTTTACACTTAGCAAATTCTATTGTAACCATGTCAATGTGATCATGAAATAAAAATTGGTTTCTCTCATGTCGAATTCGAGAATCTGTACCATCCTTTATTTCCCTATGATCTTTTTGTTATTATCTGTTTACCCGAAATTGCCTGTGTTGCTCTCGTTGGTAAACTTTTTCATGTTGAATCCGCCTTTAGGTGATCAAAAATCAACGTTTCGCCAAATTAATGTTTGTCTGTTAGCTTTTTGCGCCGGGTTGCTTCAAAGCGTTTCGGCACCAAAAGGTGGCACTTGTTCTGAGTCTAAACAGATTGGTCATTGCCTACCCTGTTGCTCAGCTGAAAGTGCATGGTTGCTCCCATGCATGGTTTTGGTAATTAATGACAATCTCTATGGACTAATGTTTGCATTGAGCTATATTCATAGGTGTGTCCATTTGAGTTGCTTGATCTCCATTTGTTGGAGTCAAAGCTAAGGGAAGAAAAGTTTGTGTTGATCAAGGCTTTGTGCGGGTTGATCAAGGCCAAGTGAAGTTATGCCGAAGAGTTCGTCTCCCATCTTGGTGTATGGGGGAGCGTCATGTGAATCTTCACCGAAGCGCAATCGAGGAAGGTGGTGCATCTTGAGGAGATGAAGATCATCTTCATCGACCTCAAGTGGATTAATCCGCAAGGCAAAGGTATGATCTTGATAGGGTTTCTATTTTACCGGTCTCATGTTGTTTAGTGAGAGACCGGATTATAGGATAGATAACCGTACTATCAAGAGGGGCTCTCGACCGAGTATCATGATCGTATCATCGTAGAGAGCACAAACCTTTGCATCCATGCAATCATCTTTATTGATTCTTATTTGTCTCTTATCGTGGTGTGGTCTTGGTGCTTGTCGTGCTTGTCATGACAAAGCTAAGTTCACCGAAAACGATTTTCATATGCGTCTTCTATTGCGGTTTCGGTATTGGAGATTTTGCCGGTTCATCCATGCGGAAGATTTATCTCTTCCATTTCTTTGCAAAATCTCCTTTGCTTGTTTGCCTTTTTCAAAGGTAGCATTTGTCGTCCTCTTTCCAACAAAATTGGTTTTATTTCACTCGGACTTCATTTGCAAAAGATTCGGCTTTTTCGGTTTGCGAAAAGAAGATTTTACCTTTCTCCATTTGCTTTTATAATATCATGATGGACAATGATGTTTCTCTGCATGATCTTGTAGAGCTTTTCGTTGCGAGTCCAACGAGCCCAAGATCATAGAAAACGGAGTCTTGATGGAAAACTTGTTGGTTTTTTATTTTGGAGATTTATCGGTTCATCTTTTATAGAGAGGTTTTACCTTTCTCCATTTGGTTTTATACTCCCTTATTGGACTATGATGTTTCTATGTATATTCTTGTAGATCTTGTTGCTACGATTCCAACGAGCCCAAGATCATCGAAAACGGAGTCCGGATGCAAAAGATATGCCCATTTTCGTTTTGCTCTTTGTGCAGTTTTTCACTAGGCCGGAACTTCCGGTCCTTAGGCCGGAATTTCCGGCCCCCCCCCCAAATATCCGGCCCAAATATCCGGACCATGTCCAGAGAGTTTCCAGGGCGTCCGGGTCGCTCCGGGGGGTCCGGAAATTCCGGGGTAAGTGCCGGAAATTCCGGCCCGCGCAGGAAAAACTGCCCCCAACGGTTGGATTTGGTGGGGACCTATTTAAGGGGTCTTCTTCCCCAATGGTTCCCAAGTTTTGGAGCTTCTCTCACTCCTCCATTGTTGACCTCCAAAGCTTTGATTCCTCTCAATCCCTCCAATGATTCTTGCCCAAATTTAGGGATTCAAGAGAGGAGATCTAGATCTACATCTCCACCAATCAAAATCTCCTCTAAGTGAGGGGAACTAGTGGATCTAGATTTTGGGGTTGCTTTGTGTTCATCCCCTTTGTTCTTCCTCTTTTATTCCCCCCAAAGCATTTGTTGCTTGGTTGGAATTTGAGAGTGAAGGACTTGACCACTTTGTGTGTTCTTGCCTCTTGCATTTGTTGCATCGGGTTGCTCTCCCTACGGTGATACAAGAAGATCGACGTTGAGAAGCTTGTTACTCTTGGGTGCATTGTGTTCCCAAGAGCTTTGTGCCTCTTGGGTGCATTGTGTACCCTAGACGGTGTGGAGGTGCCGCGAAGTCTTCGAGTTGTGAAGCTTCGGCACGAATTTGGGAGCCCCCAATTAAGTTGTTGGTGTGTGCCCCAAGAGAAGTTGTAAAGGGCTCCAGAATCCGCCTCGAAGGATTCCGATAGTGGAAGGTGAACCAATCCCTTGGGTGAGGTTCATCGGAGAATAGGGTGAGGCCTTTGTGGCATCTTGAGTAGGCCTCTTGTGGCGAGCTCACACCCCTCCAACGAGACGTACTCCCTTAACAAGGAGGAACTCGGGAATACATCCCCGTCTCCGCGTGCCTTGGTTATTTCTATACCCGAGCTTTTACTTATGCAATTTACATTGTGATAGCCTTCGTGCTTGAAGTTATTTATCTTGCTATCACCTTGTTGCTTGCCTTGCTTATCATAAGTTGTTGGTGCACATAGGTAAACCTAGTAATTTAGGTTGTTGGCTTGTTAATTTAAACACATAGTTTTATTCCGCAATTATCAAGCCCTTAAATAGAAAAAGTGTTAATCGCCTATTCACCCCCCCTCTAGGCGACATCCGGGAAATCGTTTGTTCTTTCAATTGGTATCAGAGCCTCGTCTCTCTTGTTTGGCTTTACCGCCTAGAGAGTAAAGATGTCGTCTAGGGATTTAGTGCACAATTCCTTGTTTAGATTTAATGGCACAAATTTTAATGTTTGGAAAACTCATATGCTTAATCACTTACGGGTCTTGGACCCCAATATTGAGCGTATCTTAGATATAGGTTTTTCTCCTCCAAAGGATTACGAAAGTACGACTTTAGAGGATGAGAAAAACTTATATCTAGATGCTCTAGCTTCTAATGAGTTTTGCAAATTTGTGAGTATTGTAGTTTTTGAGTCAATCATGCCTCTCCGGGATGCTCATGAGCTTTGGACAAAGCTTCAAGACAAATACGGCAAGTCCAACACTATTGAGGATGATTGCTCTCCCTCCACCTCCGGCCGTGACGAGCTCTCGTCTTCATCTACTTCACCAAAATGTGGTGAGCCACAAACCAATGTAATGGTGAGTAGTGATAGGCTTTGCAATATTGATAGTGAGCTCTTTTATGATGATCTTTTATCGCTATCTTGTTGTAATGCCTCATCTTTGGACTTAAACTCTTCTAGCACTATAAATGTCATACATGCTAGTGTTCATAGTCCTTGCATACCATCCAAAAATTGCTTAGACAAATCTAATGATGATATGCTTTCTTTATCTTGTTCCAATGATAAAAATGCTTGTGTTCCCTCTAACTCTTGCATGAATATTAATGTAGAGGAAACCCAATTAATTGTGGAACAAGATTTGAACTTGAGTAGTTCAAAAATTAATTATTCTTCTTCATCCACCTCTCATTGTCTTATGGCTAAATCTTCTTCTAGTAATGACAATGATGATAATAATGATAATGAAAATAATGATGAAGAAGATGATATGGAAAAAGTTAATGCCCTTCTTCAAAATAAAGGTCTAATGATTCTTAAAGCCCTTCCTAGCAATAAAAGTGCCCAAGCTAACCTCTTTGAAATTATGAGCACTCTTATTGAGCGTGGGGAAACTATTGAGGCTTTGGAAGCAAGCCTTGAAGAAAAGGGTAAGATTGAAAGAGATGATTCTATGGAGAAAGCATCGTTAGAAGATGCTCTTGAGGAAGAGCATGAGACTCATGCTTCTCTAGAGGAGAAACTAGATTCTATCGAGGAGTCTCATAATGAAATAATTGCTAAAATCATTAAAGAACGTGACCATGCCATTGCTAAATATAAGGTCACGAAAAATGAAAATGCTAGATTAAGTGAAGAGCTTGCTAAGATTTCTTCTTCCATCCCTAATGTCAATGATGCTTGTGCTACTAACTCAATTTCTTGTGAAGCATCTATGTCGAAGGAGAATGTTGAGCTAAGGGCTCAACTTGAGTTGCTAACTAACAAGTATGTGAAGTTGGAAGCAAGTCATGAAAAGCTATCTAGCTCTAATGATGATCTTCTAGCATCCTATGGGAAGTTGGAAGAAAATCATGAAAAGCTATCTAGCTCTAATGATGAACTTCTTGCATCCTATGCTTGTCTTAAGTTAGCTCATGAGGCCATCACTATAAAGGTAACATCAAGTGAGCCTCATGTGGATATTAGCACACCTTTAATTAACAATACTATATTGCCATGTGCTAGTTCTAGTAGTTCATCCACTAAGAATGTTGGTACATCTTGTGATGAATTACTTGCTTTGCCTTGTTGCTCTAACAATGATGCATCTACCTCCTCTAGTACTTGTGTTGTCACTAACCATGTAGAGAAGAGAGGCGAGCTCAAGGCCCAAGCCACTTCTTTGAAGAAAGGCTTGGAAAAGCGTCATGAGGGGAAGAGTGCACTTGACAACATGTTGAGTGTGCAACAATCCCCAAATGACAAGAGTGGACTTGGATTCAACTCCAACAACAAGTCCAAGTCCAACAAGAAGAAAAGCCAAGTTCAAGTCAAGAATCCGGCCAAGATCACTTGCTTCAAGTGCAAGCTAGAAGGGCACCATGTTCGTGATTGCCCAATGAAGAAGAAGAAGCCTCTTAGTGAGAAGCAACTAGGGAAGCGGCCTCTTGTTCAATCTCCTGCTCAACCACGAGTTGAACAAAGGCCATCTCCTAAGAAGACTCGAGCCAATGCTCCTCAAGTTGAGGAGCCTATTAAGAAGAAAGAGAAGAGTCGATGTTGCTACCTTTGCCGTGGCAAAGGTCACTTTGCTTCTTCATGCACTAACGGTACTTCATCCAACCCTATCATAATTGATGATATTTATTTTCTTGGGAAGGATAGAAGTGGCAATGTGTTTGCCAAGTATGTGGGAGCTCAAAGTGGTGTCAAGAAAAGCACCATTTGGGTTCCCAAGCCTATTGTGACTAACATCTTAGGACCCAACTTGGTTGGGGACCAACAAGCTTCAACTTGATCAATAGGTCATTTTGGAGGACTTTGGTGACTTGGCTATTTTTGAAGAATTAAGGGATCTTCATGGTTTTATCTATCAAGCCAAGTCAATTGGATTACCACATACCTATCTCATAACCAATGCTTCCTCCTTGCGGTAACTTGTATTTAACTCATATATACATTGAAAGTTGCTTGCTCCCTTGCATGTGTTAGTCTTGTTCCTAGCATGTGCTTGTATATGATATGCTTCTATCTTACTTGTCTTGTTATTCAAGGTTATGTTTGACAGTTGTATATCATGTATGTGTAATTTGTGTGTTGAGCTTATTGAATCTTGTGTGGATTTCATTTGGCTCTTTGAGATATTAATGGACTATCCCATTTTGGGGGAGTGATGTGCTTTGTGCACCTCACAAACCTAAAAATGTGTGTACATGAGTCACACCACCTAGTATTGATATTTCATATTATCTAGCTACTATGTGGTATGTCATATTCATGAGAAATTCAAATTCTATAATGTCCATTAATTTCTCTAGTTGGTTTTGTTTGCCTCTTGTTTAAAAATAAAATGTATTATCACATTATGGGGGAGTAATAAGCTATGTTCATATTACAATCCCATAAAAATGTGAACATTTGAGGTTTGCCATTTAGATTTGATATTGTACATTATCTATTTCCTATGTGGCATGTTTACTCAAACAAGTTCCATATTTCCTTTGTGGTTACCCTTTGGTTCTTGTTTGTGTGAGTTTGCTTGGTGTGGTTTTTTCTCTAATATGCATTCCATATATTAGGTGAGAAACCATTTGTTTCATCTTATTTTAACCATGGCTTAGCCGGTTGGTTCGAATAATTGAAACTACCAACAAACCTCTTTCAAAATATGGGGCTTTAACTCTTATCTCTTGCCATATATTTGTTTGTTGTGAAGTTGGTCTTGAACATCATTCCTATATACCACCGAGAAATGTCTCCGTATACTCCTTGTCCATGACAAGTGTTTCTAGTAATTGTGGTGGATTTTGTAGATCATCTTCGCATTGGCTCTTGCGTTGATTTGCTTTATCTATTGCCTTCCTTGCCTTTTGAACGGATCCTATTCTTCAATTGGTAGTGTTTAGTGTTGTAAATAAAATATGGAGAGTAATGATCCCTTGTGCATGCATTTTGTATTCAAATGCAAATATTAAAGATAATGCATGAATATTGGGAGAGCATTCCTTTTTAGAACACTAACCTATCTATCAATGCTTGATCCTTTCAATTGGCATTTGAGTCTTCATCTTGTTTTGGTACCTTCAATTGGTATTAATTGGAATTTAATATCTCCTCCATAGATATTTGTTCCAATTAATATTCATTGTGGGAGTCTTGATACCTTTTGCGTTATTTTGCTTTACTTGATTTCGGTCAAGTAACACCCTCTTCTTGGTATCTTTTCTCCTAGTTGGTATTTTTGTTTTTAATTGGTATCTTATTTTCAATTGGTGTCTTAATCGATCATTTGTTGTGTTGATTCGATTCCTTTTGACATCACACTTCATGTGTTGATGTGTTTTAGGATCAATCATTTGTTGATTTGATTTTTTCCTCAATCATGTGTTGATTTGGATTTTGATATAATTTGGACAACCTTTTTGTGTCACACCTTGGTGTGCTCTCTTCTTGGTTTACTTGGTGTTTTTGTCCAAATTGTATCTCTTTTGGTTCTAGAAAGCCTTTGCATGCTCGGTTACTAATTTATATTATTTTAGCATGCTTATCTTTCTTGATCCAATATATAGGGGATACTCCACCGAATCCTAAATAGGCTAAGATGTGCATGAAATTCAATTTCATATCTATATGCACATATTTATGTGGAGTGTTTCCTATATATTGTAGTTGATCTAACTACTATGGGACCCAATGAGTTTGGGAACCATTTTGTACTCTAATTGTGTTTTAGGTACAATGGAGATGCATTGGATGCTTGTCTTATTCATAAGGAAGGTGTTCTCACCATGTGATTGTCGGAGTCAAGCTTTGATGACAAACCAACTCTCATCATCTTCATCGTCAATGCATCTCGGTAACAAGTATCTATTCCATGCATACTTTTCTAGTTTCAACCTTGTGTAGGTTGCCTCCTGGCATGAAAGCTTGTATGTGCAATTGTTGTGGTTTTGGCCTATTTCCTTCACTTAATATATCTTTGTGATATGTGTGATGAATTTGCAAAAACCTTTTCTTCAATTGATATTATTTGTTTGTGATACTTGTTGCCTATCTCAAAGCATCTCCACTATCTCTTGTTCCCTTAGTGATATGTGTGATGCATTTGATATTTTTTGAAGTTCATTCATATACGATGAGATAAATTTGAGCTATGTGCTATGCTTTTAAGCAACAATCTCGTTTGTATATTTATGACTTCCTTTTCGATACCTTGTTCTCTTTTTCCCGAACGATTTCATATGTATATGTTTCTTTGCGGATGTATATCTTCAATGGTGTGTCCAATTAGAAACCTATACATATGAGAGAGGTCACCTTTTAGTTGGTATCCTAATTCTTTTGAGCCACCTTGTTTTTCATCTATAATTCTTTGGTGGTTCCAAATTTGTCTCATGAGTGCTTGTCTTATTGTTTATTGGTATCTTTGCACACTCATGTATCTCTTGAAGATCTTTGACTTCATGCCTACCATGGCGAGTATGTTGAATTTTATTGGCAAAATGAACTCACTAGCTTTTGGCATTTTCAGTTGGTTTTATTTTCCAATTGGTATCCCTAAGCTTGTGAAAATATTTCTTTAAAAGATCGTCTTTTTATCTCGGTTGGGCCTATCTTATGATGAATTTTTGAAAATTGGGGAGCTTCTCCGTTTTATTTAGAACTCTCGCTTTGGATCCTTTTGATTGCTTTTCTCCTTTGTGGAGATGTTTAAAATGATTTCATCTTTTTGCAATCTTTTGATCCTCAATATAGTTTGATTTCCTCTAATTTATTCGTTAAAAGGGATTGTCATCACCTTTATGGAGGAACTCACATTATATTGGCTCTCTAAATTTTTCTTCCCATTTCGGCAATCGATGCCAATGGGGGAGAAGTTTAGAGGGTTTAAGGGAATTTGGGTTTTATGCTTTTTGTTGCATTTGCCCTTAATGCGCTTTGCATCCTTGCTTGTTTGTCTTGCAAAGATGCTTTATTCATTATATAAACCCTCTTAAAAAGGGATTGTCATCAATTACCAAAATGGGGGAGATTGAAAGTGCATGGTTGCTCCCATGCATGGTTTTGGTAATTAATGACAATCTCTATGGACTAATGTTTGCATTGAGCTATATTCATAGGTGTGTCCATTTGAGTTGCTTGATCTCCATTTGTTGGAGTCAAAGCTAAGGGAAGAAAAGTTTGTGTTGATCAAGGCTTTGTGCGGGTTGATCAAGGCCAAGTGAAGTTATGCCGAAGAGTTCGTCTCCCATCTTGGTGTATGGGGGAGCGTCATGTGAATCTTCACCGAAGCGCAATCGAGGAAGGTGGTGCATCTTGAGGAGATGAAGATCATCTTCATCGACCTCAAGTGGATTAATCCGCAAGGCAAAGGTATGATCTTGATAGGGTTTCTATTTTACCGGTCTCATGTTGTTTAGTGAGAGACCGGATTATAGGATAGATAACCGTACTATCAAGAGGGGCTCTCGACCGAGTATCATGATCGTATCATCGTAGAGAGCACAAACCTTTGCATCCATGCAATCATCTTTATTGATTCTTATTTGTCTCTTATCGTGGTGTGGTCTTGGTGCTTGTCGTGCTTGTCATGACAAAGCTAAGTTCACCGAAAACGATTTTCATATGCGTCTTCTATTGCGGTTTCGGTATTGGAGATTTTGCCGGTTCATCCGTGCGGAAGACTTATCTCTTCCATTCCTTTGCAAAATCTCCTTTGCTTGTTTGCCTTTTTCAAAGGTAGCATTTGTCGTCCTCTTTCCTACAAAATTGGTTTTATTTCACTCGGACTTCATTTGCAAAAGATTCGGCTTTTTCGGTTTGCAAAAAGAAGATTTTACCTTTCTCCATTTGCTTTTATAATATCATGATGGACAATGATGTTTCTCTGCATGATCTTGTAGAGCTTTTCGTTGCGAGTCCAACGAGCCCAAGATCATAGAAAACGGAGTCTTGATGAAAAACTTGTTGGTTTTTTATTTTGGAGATTTATCGGTTCGTCTTTTATAGAGAGGTTTTACCTTTCTCCATTTGGTTTTATCCTCCTTATTGGACTATGATGTTTCTCTGTATATTCTTGTAGATCTTGTTGCTACGATTCCAACGAGCCCAAGATCATCGAAAACGGAGTCCGGATGCAAAAGATATGCCCATTTTCGTTTTGCTCTTTGTGCAGTTTTTCACTAGGCCGGAAGTTCCGGTCCTTAGGCCGGAATTTCCGCCCCCCCCAAATATCCGGACCATGTCCAGAGAGTTTCCAGGGCGTCCGGGTCGCTCCGGGGGGTCCGGAAATTCCGGGGTAAGTGCCGGAAATTCCGGCCCGCGCAGGAAAAACTGCCCCCAACGGTTGGATTTGGTGGGGACCTATTTAAGGGGTCTTCTTCCCCAATGGTTCCCAAGTTTTGGAGCTTCTCTCACTCCTCCATTGTTGACCTCCAAAGCTTTGATTCCTCTCAATCCCTCCAATGATTCTTGCCCAAATTTAGGGATTCAAGAGAGGAGATCTAGATCTACATCTCCACCAATCAAAATCTCCTCTAAGTGAGGGGAACTAGTGGATCTAGATTTTGGGGTTGCTTTGTGTTCATCCCCTTTGTTCTTCCTCTTTTATTCCCCCCAAAGCATTTGTTGCTTGGTTGGAATTTGAGAGTGAAGGACTTGACCACTTTGTGTGTTCTTGCCTCTTGCATTTGTTGCATCGGGTTGCTCTCCCTACGGTGATACAAGAAGATCGACGTTGAGAAGCTTGTTACTCTTGGGTGCATTGTGTTCCCAAGAGCTTTGTGCCTCTTGGGTGCATTGTGTACCCTAGACGGTGTGGAGGTGCCGCGAAGTCTTCGAGTTGTGAAGCTTCGGCACGAATTTGGGAGCCCCCAATTGAGTTGTGGGTGTGTGCCCCAAGAGAAGTTGTAAAGGGCTCCGGAATCCGCCTCGAAGGATTCCGATAGTGGAAGGTGAACCAATCCCTTGGGTGAGGTTCATCGGAGAATAGGGTGAGGCCTTTGTGGCATCTTGAGTAGGCCTCTTGTGGCGAGCTCACACCCCTCCAACGAGACGTACTCCCTTAACAAGGAGGAACTCGGGAATACATCCCCGTCTCCGCGTGCCTTGGTTATTTCTATACCCGAGCTTTTACTTATGCAATTTACATTGTGATAGCCTTCGTGCTTGAAGTTATTTATCTTGCTATCACCTTGTTGCTTGCCTTGCTTAGCATAAGTTGTTGGTGCACATAGGTAAACCTAGTAATTTAGGTTGTTGGCTTGTTAATTTAAACACATAGTTTTATTCCGCAATTATCAAGCCCTTAAATAGAAAAAGTGTTAATCGCCTATTCACCCCCCCCCCTCTAGGCGACATCCGGGAAATCGTTTGTTCTTTCATCAGCGAGTTAGCTTCGTCATAGGTTTGCTGGCGCTTAAAGGCTAAGGTGTCAAGGCCAGATTGAACTGAGGCATAAAATTGCAAGTTTGCAAAATATAAAGCTGGTTAACATACAGCAAAAGGCTAAGTTAAATCTATACATATACATTGTTTGGACGGCTTTACATATTGCCCATTACATTTTCAGGATAGCCGGCTCAACGAGCAAATTCGGCTCATGAAGATTTCTCCGCCGCCTCAGTGTCATCATCTGATTGAACAGGAGTTGGCGGACACGGCATTTCCTTGAAGATGGTGGTCAAGGAGACCATGTTGGCAATCTTGCTGGCATAACCGGAGATGGACCAAAGGATCTTCTTGCGATCTTGGTCATCCAGCGGCGTGCCGTCCTCCTTTTCAAGGGGGAAGCCGGATGCCACCCGCCAGGCTTCCGCCTCCGGGTAATGTGCCATCATCAAGCCCAAGGCCGTCTTGGCACCTCCACGAGCACTGGAACGAAGCCGGTCATCGAAGAATGAAGCCGCTTCGGCCAGTTCAGCTTCTACGCTGGCAAGGTTCGTCGGGGGCTCGGGGTTGCCGGGAAAGAATTTCTTAGCAAGATCTTTTCCCGAAGAAATAATCTTCGGGATAAGCTCCCCTACTTCCAAAATCCGGTCAAGCCGGTTTTCCGCCGTTAGCTCATGGCCGTAACCCGCCGGAGCTGCAAAAAGGCGAAGTTCAATTATATTCGGCTAAGACAGAAACCAAAGAGTTTAAGTTATTTTAAAACTAACTCAGAGGCTGGTTGTCGATCGCCAGCGATTCATCAAGGCGCCTGTTAAGCCGGTCCTGGATTTCATTGAAGGCATCCTTGTGGCTCTGCCTCTCTGATTCCATAAGTTGTTCGGCTTTGGCAAGATTCTTCTTAGTTGTCTCCAGCTCCGCAGCCATCGATTGATAAAGCTTATTCAGCTCAATATTTTCGTTGCGGAGCCGGTCGACAATGCCAGCATTCTCGGCAAGCTCTTTGGCTTTGACGATGGCGTCTGCAAGACAAAAATGTCAGCAGTGTAAAAGAAAGCCTGGAACTCAAAGCTAAAGATTCGGCATCTGTACCTTGGTATTGAACCCGGGCTGCCTCAAACCCTTCGATGATGGCGTCTTTGTTCGCCAATTCAGTCTTGAGCCGGCGCATCTCCTGATTTCGCACACCCAAAGAATTGATGGTTTAAGCGCCAATATTTCGATGGATCTACGTAAGGAATCGCTAAAAGCCTAAATCTATATTTACAAATTAAGGTGGCTACATGACGACATTTCATGACTGGGGGGCTAAGTGTGTGCATGCGCATTAACTCGGATCACTATGACGGCTAGTTTTAATAACTTAACCTGGCATAGTGCTCGGGGGCTACTGGTAAGGTAACTTACGTGGTAGTGCTCGCGGAGAAGTGTCATGCCGGCCTTAAAACTATCAGCAAAGTAGTTCTGCTGATCTTCATGAATCTCTATGACATCAAAGGTGTCAGAGGCCTTGGTGTGATCCGGCTCGTCGTCCCGGACGGTTGTTCCCTTCTTCCGGGGAAGCCGAGGTGCCTTCATGAACTGGCTCATGAATTCCGGCTTGATACGCCCCTCCTCGTCGAAGGCTTCGGCTTTGATGGGGGGAAAGGTTGGGGCATCATTAGCCGGAGCTTCAGCCCTTGGAGAGGATGTTTCAGTCACTTTCCCCGTCATCTCTGTCCATTGTGTGGGGGGAGTTACCCCGACTCTCCCAACAGGCGAAGCCGGCACTATCGTGCGCGTGTTCTCCTCTGTTGGGTTCGGCTCTGGAATTGATGGAGTTGATGGAGGGATGGCAGGAGAGGCTTTCTTCCTCGTGGCGACCGTCTTTGTTTTCAACGGAGCGCCCTTCTTCATCCTGCAAAGGTAAAAGATGAAATTTTGCAAATCCGGCATGGCTGCAGGGGAAGGAGGAGATGTTATCAGTCGACTTACTACTTGCTGGGGATATTGAGCCCAGCAAGTGCATCGTCGTCTTCAGACGACTTAGCGCTGCTTGTGGTCGGCTGGCCCTTCCTCTTCCGGCTTTCTGCAGTAGCCGAGGAAAAGGCGATGGACCGCGTGGGCGCCTTGCTGGACGACGGCTTGCCAGCAGGGCGAACGTCGGTGATTCCAGCAATCTGACATATTACATGTTAGTCCGACAAAAGCAAACCCGAATCTCTCAAAGAATTGTACTTTGGTTAGCCAAAGTACCTTTGGGGGAGGGTTGGTTGCCGTAAACATCGGCAGTGATTCTTCATATTGACGGCCTTCTCCAGGCCGGGCTTTGATGAACTTGTTGAAACGGGCCTCAAAGAGGCCCTGCTCCAGGTCCTTCTCGTTGATCCTCATTGGATCAGAATTACCCGTGTACTCGCAGAGAAGGCGAGCATGATGTTGGAGGGGCTGGATCCGTCTCTTCATCCAGCAAATAATGGTGTCCTCCCCAGTCAAGGGAGGAGAGCCGGACGTCAATTGCGCAATCCTCGCTTGAAGGGCGGCATGTTCCGTCGGCATTACACCTGACGGCTTCTTCTTCCAGGAGGGCAGCGGCGTGCCGGCTTCGTCTGTGAAAGGGGCTAGCCCCTGCAGCCGGTTTGGCGTCGCCACGTCCTTGTAGTAGAAGAATGTGGATGCCCATCCCTTAGCCGAATCAACGATTGGCACTTGAAGGTACCAGTCGATATCCCGGCGGCAGTTGAAGCTGATTGTGCCGGCGACCAGCAGCTCCTTGTTGATAGTTTGCCTCTTGACTAAGAAGCAACGTTCGAAGAAGTCTAATCTAGGTCTTATGCCTAAATATCCTTCGAATAACGCTACAAAGCCGGAGATGTACATCAAGCTATTTGGAGTGATGTTGTGGAGCTGGAGGCCGTAGTGATCTAAGAGACCTACCATGAAAGCCGACGGCGGCAAGGAGAATCCCCTAATAACGTGGGAAGAGAGAAGTACCCGTTCGTCATTGACGGGAGTAGGACAAGGATCGCCTAAGGCGGACCTCCAAGTCGGCGCTGATTCTGAGGGTGGAAGGATGGCTCCGTCAGCCTCCATTCCTTTTAGTTCAGTCTCGTCGACCACCGAACAACCCCAATTGTGAGTCGGGTTGTTGGCATTGCTCTTGTCGCTGCCGGCTTCTTCCACTTCCTCCTCCTCACCGACGCTTGCATCTTCGACGGCGGCATCAGCAGCTGTGGCAGTGGAAGCCATCGTGGCTGCGGCTTCAGTTGCGGCTTTCGCCAAAGCAACTGTGTCGTGGCCCGAAACGGTGGATGAACTCACCGGAGTTGGTGAAGGTGCAGTTGCGGCGGCAGATGGCTCGGGAGCGGCGGTGGCGGCCGTGGAAGGAGCTCCTCCCATCGGCGGAGTCGGGCCGGCCGCGGCTGTGTCAACCACTGGAGAACTGGGAGCGCTCGATGCCATGGGGGTCGAGGAAGAAGCAGAGGAATTTGCGCTCGGGGGAGGAGATGAGATCTGGAGAGGAATCAGCTAGGGTTGCAAATGGCGTGGAGATCGCGGAGGAGGCGATGCGGCCGTCATTTATAGTGCTGCGCCGAGATGCGTGCAACGGTCAGCAACCAGGTTACTCGCCATGTGTCTCGGATCAAGCCATTGGAGACGGTTCCTTCTCTCCGACGCCTCGGTTCCAGCGCGGGAAAAACGGAAACTAGCCCATGCATTCAAAAGATGCTCCTTCACTCACACTGCCGAGTCTGACATAACTGTCAAATCGGCGGGCGCGTGTTGATACACGCTCGAGTGTTTTTTCGGCATATAAAGCCGGCACAGTTGAAATCAACAAAGCAGTTCGACATTATTTCAGGTTTCTGGGAATGCTCCAAGACTGAAGACGGATGATGAATTTCCCGGACAGCATATTGCCGGAAAATTGAAGCCAGCCGCTGAAGTCCTTGAAGCTTTCCGGGGGCTACTGTTGGGGTTATGCCGAACAGGTGTCCTCACAGAGAAGACTAAAAGCCAGCAGACCAGGGTGGCCCATAGTGGTGGTAAGCCGAATACGGCTTAACCGGGCGGCCCAGTATGCTGAAGCGCAGGAGGCCCATCTGGCCAAGGGAACTCTAGAAGCCGGCCTGCATTGCGGAAGACTTAGCCCACAAGGCAGGGCCTAAGCCGGATTAGAGTAGGACTCTATTCTTAGTCGGTTAGGTTTCCTCCTGTAAGCCCAGGGTCTGGACGCCTTTATAAGCCGGCCCCTGGGACGCCTTAGGGCACATACGATCTCAACCTCAATTCACTGTAACTCGGCGATATTGCCTTATAGTGAATTATAGCAGCACGTAGGATCTCGCCACCGACGTGAGATCCGAAGCTGGGTAAACTCGTCTCTATGTCGCCGAATCACCCCACGTCTCCAAAACCCCTCTCTCTACCTAGCTCGATGGCACCCCTGCCGCGGCTAGAATCAACAATACCACGACACCTACTGTTGTAAGAACTTGTAAGAGCTTTGTTTTTGGTTTGACGGATAACACATCTTTCCACCACCACCTAGTAGTTAATAGGAACATATTCTTTTGATTTGTTTCTTATCTTCCACTAACCATGTCAGAATCAGATGAAGAATGGGAGAAAATGACGAAAAAAGAGTTGCACACTAAGTTCGCCAAGCTTGTGATGGATAACACACAAGACATGGACAAAAGACTTGGAGAGGCGCTTGACAAGATTACAGGCTTGGAGCAAGCTTTTGATACGAAGCTTGATTCCAAGTTCAACGAGTTGCTCGCTCGTCTTCCACCGCCGCCGGTTGGTCCTCGTCGTCAAGGATATGTGACGTGTTCCACTCGAGCGAGGCCAAAATTCTGGAGTTGCTGCGGCTATAGATGAGGACTTTGATGACTACGAGGGTGAGGACGAATATGAGGGGGAGGAAGTGCAGCAGCCTGGTCACCTGCGTCCCCACATTCGTAAAGGTAACGCTCCGCGCCCTCAGGTATTACATGATGGTGACCATGTCGTTATACTGAAATTAACCCTATCACCATTTGAGGGTAGATATGATCCTGATGCTTATATTACATGGGAGCTAGAAAATGAACAACTTTTTTCATGTTTTCATTACTCTAAGAGAGACGTGTTAAAGCTATTGTGTGTGAATTTACTGGTTTTGTTTCTATTTGGTGGGCTGAATATTGTAGAGTGAATCATAATGTCGTTCCCACCACTTGGACTTTCTTAAAAACTGTTATGCGTACTCGTTGGGTGCCACCATATTATCAACATGATTTTCTTCAAAAATTATAGCAGCTAAAACAAGGCTAAAATTCGGTAGAAGAATACTATCAAGAATTGCAAACGGGGTTAATTAGATGTGTTGTTATTGAAGATACTGAACCTATGCTTGCACTTTTTAGGGGTGGGTTAAACAAAGAAATTCAAACCATTTTGGAGTACACTACCAGAAAAAGCCTTATAGGTAAGCCAACTAGCCGTGGCACACCATACAGGGCGTGCGCCACGGCTAAGTATACGTGGCCCACCAGTGCATCCTGCGCCACGGGTAAGCACTTAGCCGTGGCGCACCTCTTGTGCCACTGCGCCACGGCTAAGTTGGGACTTGGACGACCGAGGTGCACCGACTTATCCGTGATGCACCGAAATATGGTACGCCACGGCTAACTATACAATCGTGGCGCACCAAAGTTTTGTTCGCCACAACTATTTCTGGTCCCAATGCCAGTTTTTTAGCTGTGGCGCACCTTAGTGTGGTGCGCCACTACTACATGCACTGCTACACTTCGTTTTTTTTGCTAATGTGTGGTTCGGGTGACAGGATTGAAACAAACAAGCCACTGATCAGCACCGTCCACAAGAGATCCGACGGCTCTCATCATCCCCAAAGAAGCACACGATCCATGTGCTACCCCTATACTCCATTCTGATTGGCTGAGGGAATTTAACATGGATCGGTGACCACACACGCACCTTATCCTCAGTTGAGTCGCACATGCATCTCTGTTCGCACATGGATCGATGAAGGGAAGAACACCACGCATCTCTGTTCCCGCACGCATGCTACAGACGCCAAGCTGCCGCAGATGTCGAGCTTCCTATGCCGCTGAGCCGCCGCAGATGGTCGCGCTGCAGATGCCGATGCTGCTGCTATTTCTACCGGAGCTGCCTTCGATGCCGTCGAGCTGCCGCAATAGGAGCGGAAGGCCTGCTCCGCCTCCGCCGCGGCCCCGCTGTCGCGTCGCCCCTGCCCCTCGTCGACGAAGCCCTCCACGTCCTGTGCGTAGCCCTGCCACGCCAGTCGTCGGTCGAAATGAAGCCCCCCACGCGATTCCCTCTTCTCATCCCCTCCCTCACGCAATTCCGATCAGATCGGAACAAAGCCTCCCGCACAAAAAAGAAACGGCTGGCCGGAAGAAGCCCCCCCCTCCCCGATGCTAGAGGAAGCCCCCCTGCTCCTGCCGCCATCCTCTCTGCCTCCTCTGTCCCTGCTCTTGCCGCCGTCGTCCCTACGGCCGTCCTGCAGCGAGAACCGCCGCCCCGGCCACTGCCGTCCCCCTGCTCCAATCGCCACCCCGGCCTACTGCTCCGGCTGTGGTCATCCCCTACTATGGCCTCCGTCGTCCCCTGCCCCGCACGGTCTTCCTCCGGCGATCGCCACCCCGGCCTCAGCCGCCTCGCTCCAGCCGACGCCGCTGCGTGCGTCACGTCGCCTCGCTGTCTGCCGCCTCGCTCCGGCCGGCCACGACGCCGATGTTTTTTAAATCAAACAATATATAGCCGTGGCGCACGTAGATAGATTAGCCATGGCGCACCTCGGTAGATTAGTCGTGGCGCGGGCTAGGGAGATGCGCTATGGTTAGGCCGAAAATAGCCGTGGCGCAAGGTATTGGGGTGCGCCACGGCTAATATACATACCCGTGGCGCACCGAGGCACTGCGCCACGGCTAATGAATTACCCGTGGCGTGGTAATCCGTGGCGCAGGCCCCTACGCCACGGCTAGGCCTTTTTGGTGCGCCACGGGTAGCCTTTTCTGTGCTAGTGGTATAAGGAGTATCATATCATCACTCGCTTGTTCCATGTTGCTTGTATTGCTGAGCTTGAAGTGCAGTATCGGCAAGCTTCGCATACTAATTTTTCTGCAGGACGAACTATGCAGGGCACCACCACCATCTTTTCGGGATGGTCGTGCACGTTCTACGCACACCATGTTTCCTCCTTCTCCTTCTATTGCCACGCCCAGCAAAGAAACTACAAGCAAGGCACCACCACCATCTTTTCGGGATGGTCGTCGTGCTGGTTCCACATTGAGTTCATCTTCCATGGCTTACACGGGAACTAGTAAAATTCAATGCCGCAGTTGTGATGGTTGGGGTCATTATGCACGTGAATGTACAAACAAGTGTGTGATGATTGCTCGTGATGATGGCGGGTATGATTCCTCTAGTAACTATGATGAGGAGACTTTGGCTCTTATTGCGTGCGATGAACAGGACGCCAATGACTGTGAACAAGATGTAGAATTCATCGCCCCTGGTATTCTTCATTAATTGTTCAACGAGTTTTGAGTGTGCAGGTAACCAAGGCAGAACATGACCAGCGACATAATCTGTTTTCACACAAAGGGCGTTGTGAAAGAACGGTCTATACACATCATTATTGATGGAGGGAGCTGCAAAAAATTTGGCGAGTGTCGAGATAGTAAGGCAAGAGAATGTAATCCTTCCACTTATTCTCCACCATGATTTCTTCAAGGTGTTTCGATATAAATTGCCAGCCATCATGGCTTTTGAAGTTGGTCTCGATCATGTAGTAGGGGTCCGCTATCGCAACGTCCCCGATCTTCTCTTTCAAGACCTGGTGGGCCGTACTGAGACAGAATAGGCGGACTAAATGAGGATGGAGCCGCTTCAAGTTAAACATCTTGAAGATGTCATCAAATCGCACGAACATCAAATCCGTCGGGTCTTGTTTGCAAAAGCCATCAACTGCCTCTGGCACCTTGGCAGTGAAAAGCGGGTGTGGGTGTGTTGGATCTTTCATTTTAAGAAGATCTAGCTCTCGTGTCAAAACACGCTCATGCAGCATCTGCATATCCCCACTCATGAGTTGGAGCACATCACGTGGTACCATAGGTCAACCCGCAATATGCATTTCCTGCATAACATTTTTGCTGGGTCCTGGCCTGTCCTTAAACTGGATCGGCCGCGAAGCCGCCGGCTGGCTGCTGGAGGCATGGGCACCCTGCTGCGAGTTTGGAGGCAACGACGGCTGGCTGGCGGATGCATAGTCGCTCTTCCTAGTTCTTTTCCGCGCCTTCTTAGGCTTCGGAGGGATGCCTCCTCCGGCTGCTAGCGCTTCACGACAGGTCCCAAGTAGTGTGTTGGGGCTCAGGATAGCTTTTGTTGCTTCTTTCTGCGTGAAGTCGTCGGCTGGAGGCATCTATTGAGAATCGAACGGACGCTTCGTGCACGCGGCTTTATCTTCTTGACCAGGCTCGTGAGTGTGCGGAGCAGTTGACGGTCTATCAAGAGGAGCCATGAATCCTCCGGCTTCGCAGCGGTCATCATAGATGTAGCAGTCATCGAAGATGTCGTCTTCCCGTGCCGCGGGCTCTTTAAGTTGTGGTGGTGCTGGTGCACTGGCCTTGACAGGGTTTTGCCCCAACCCGACTTGCGGTGTTGTCTATGGAGTGGCCGGGCTTAGACGGATCTAGGTTTTCGGCCATACCATGGCACAGGGGATGCATTCACGGAGGAGCAGATGGTCCTCGGCTCCCACGGGTTGATAAGGAGGATCCACCTCGTCGCAGCCCGAGAACACCCTAGTCAGTGAAACCTTAAAGCAGCCATTGGGTATCGGCCTGTTGTGGTGCATGCGATTTTTGGGCGCAATGATGGTAGCCCTAGCAACATCCTTCAACTCTCCATTCACATGGTGTAGGAGAGTCCATTTTGTGTCGTCCTGCGAAGAACATGCATGTAGGGCATTAGAGATGCAAGGCAAAAGGCAAATTGGATGAAGTAATATGTGTTGAGCCTATGACGCTTAGATACCGTGAGGGCGTCGAGCTTGGCTATTGTCGAGACACCACTGATGGCTTGCGACACGGAGTCGGAGTGGGCGCCGCTAGGCGCGGTGCCGGCCGGCGAATTCTCCGGAAGAGGCGACGGTGTTGTGTGGACCGGCGGATTATCCCGAACAGGTGGAGGTGACGGTGCGGTGTTGGCGGACGAAGCCACCTACGCGGTGTTGGCCGTGTTGCCTCCAAAGTTGGGAACTGGACACGGCCCTTGTCGACCTCCGTCGATCAAATCCGTTACCGAGGTCACGACGGTAGGAAGCATACCGGCGAGCACCTTGCCACTAGATCGTTGACCATCTCTGGCAGCTTTGCAAGTTCCGTCTCCTGCTTGCGCTTCTTCCTCTCCTTCGACATATCCTTGTCCTCGGCATAATAGCCACACCATAGGGCCTTGCCATGGCCGACCACACGGCCACCTGACGCTGGCTTGTCTAGATCCCGCCCCTTGACCTTGTTCAACGCCGCGTTGAATAGAGTGTCACACACAGGCTTCGTAGATCCCTGGGAGGAGCCCTCATCTGCAGCTCTAGAACCTTCTACCTCCTCGAGAGCCTCTTGGAACTTCACGACTGCAGGATCTGTCATAAGTTCCTTGGTAATTGGGTCCTTCGTGAACCGAGCCCTGACAAAGTTTTTAGTCTGCTTGTTTTTTAATTTGTCGTAGGGGTTAGCGATGCCCTTAGATGCCCACTCAGCGTCCTGCTTCTCCCATTTGGGCTCTGCCGCGAAATAACCACCACTTCCGAGATGGTGGTGACCTACATTCTTCGAGTTCATCCACTTCCCCCATTCCCTCATTTTCAGGGATGAAAGTAGTCCGAGCCTGCCCCGGAAAATCCTAAGGTCTTCTTCGTTGACCCGCTCCTTGTTCCAGATCTCCTCGGGACTTTTATCGTCTTCGATCAATTTTTTGACCCTACCTCTCCAGCTGGACAAGGCCGTGCTCATCTTCGTGAGGGCAAAGTTGTTGATGGCATTGAGTTTTCTCATATAATGATAACCTTCTTTATTGGCCCTGTAGGCCGGCGGGAAGTCATACCGCTCGTGCAACCTCTTGATGAGGCGGAGGCGCAAACTCGCTTTATTAGCATCCCTTATGTTATCCTCGTAGACCGGGACGACCTCTCGAAGGATGCATGCCACTTGGAGGCCGTACCCTGCGGCGGTCCCTATAGGCTTTAGAGGCGCCCCACCGTCGGACACTTGGGTGATCGCTTGCCTCGTGGCCCGGACCTTGTTCTTACTCCGCTCCTTCCTAGCCTTTTTGGGTTGGCTACCATCTGTGTGTTCTCCGCATCAGTGGTCTCGTTGCCATCCCCAGCGCCACTAGTAGTGGTCTCGTTGCCATCCCCGGCGCCACTATTATTGGCGCCCTCGTCACCACCATGGACATCCTCGGCGCCACTATTAGTGGCGCCCTCGTCGCCACCATGGACGTCCTCGGCAACATCCCCGGCCGGCTCATCGAAGAAGTTCCAGAAGTTCGCGTTCTTCTCTCTGGCTAGTTCTTCCACGCTTAACTGCCGAGAAGAACCTCCGGCCTCAGCGTTGTTAGCCATGTGTTCTGCGTGTGACAACAAAATGGAACGTGTTAGTTAAAAGAAACAAAAAATATGCCGATGTTTTGTCGAAATGTCGAATCATTTCCGTTCCGGCAAATTTCCGGCAGCACTCCTAGTGCCAAAAATTAGCAAAGGTCATGCCGAATTTTTCACGGAAAAATTCTGCATGACCTTTGCTAATTTTTGGCCATAGGAGTGCCAGAAATTTGCCGAAACGGAAATGAATCGACATTTCGGCAAAACATCGGCACTCATCTAAAATCCCTGCAAAATTTGATACATATATATAACCCGCACACAACTTGGGATTTCATATCAAAACGTCATCACAACATCACCATTTCAGCTCAAACACAACATTTACACATCATGTCATCATTCCCACACACAACTCAGGAAAAATCAACACAATCACCATTTCAACATTCACATCATCACCAAGCAGCACCCCTACCTGCAGGCAAAAGCAACAGCAGCACCCCTAGTAGCAGCAAGCAGCAGCAGCAGGCCACCACCTGAAAGAAAAGGCCACAACAGCAGATTAGAGGATTGAGTAACCTGGCAGCAGCAGATCTCAATTTTTTTGGTGAACCAAACGAGCTCTGAAAAACTTGAAATTTTTACACGAGCAATGTATAACTATTGGTGACCTACTGTAAAAATTTCAGCTTAATCATAGTTGATTCGAATTGTTCAAACATTGTTGAGCAGTGCAGCCAGAATTTTGCCAAAAAATTCAAATTTCATTTTCCATTTCAGTTTTTTCCTAAACCCTAACCATTACCCTAACCCTAACTCCAAGAGCAAGCAGGAGCATTAACACTAACCCTAATTTAGCAGCAAGCACCAACCTAGTGAACCAAATTAGCAGCAACAGATTTCAATTTATTTGGTGAAACAAACCGAGCTCTGAAAATTTTACAGGAGCAAGGTATATCTATCATTGACATACTATAAAATTTTCAGCTTAATCAGAGTTGAATTGAATTGCTAAAAAATTGTAGAGCATTTCAGCCAGAAAATTTGAAAATTAAAATTTATTCGAAATTTGATATTTTTTATTTCAAATATCACAACTAGCAACCACCAGCAGCATACAAGCAAATATCATAAAATTTATTCGAAATTTGGAACAGTTTCATTTTTTATAATCATTAGCAGTTCTTTAATGAACTAACATTAACATTAACAAGTGCAGCAACTAGATAACATTAGTTTGTAGCAGCCCAAGAATAAAATGAAATCAAAATAATATTAATCTACCAAATATCTCTGTGTCTCACTCTTTCCCTCAGAGCCTAGCAATATTAATTGTAGTAACATAGTAGCAATCAGCAACAGCAAAGAACACAACATAGTAGTAATCAGCAGCAGCAATATGAAAAAAAAAAAAAATGGGTGGAGCATTTCCTCGAAGACCCTGTGGGCATCGGAGGAGGGGAGGAGGAGGACGGCTCGGGAGAGATTTACCTGTCGTCGGAGGAGGAGGGCGTCGCTGACACGCGGGGAGGAGGGGAGGAGGAGGCCACCGGCGCGCTGTGGGAGGAGGAGGCCGGCCGCGGGCGGGGAGGGAGGAGGAGGTCGGGCGCGAGCGGGGAGGGAGGGGAGGGAGTGAAGGTGGACGGCGGGGTGCGGGCGGCAGGGGATCAGGGAGGGGTGTCGCCAACGGGGAGGAGGAGGGGAGGATGGACGACCAGGCGTGGGCGGGGAGGGAGGAGGAGGAGGAACAGGCGGCAGCGTTCGGCGCACGCGCGGGATCGAGCAGGAGGAAGGATGCCGGCCGGGGGACTTTGGGGAAGAAAACGGTTCATGCGCCGGTTGTCAAACTGTACCTATCTTAGCCGTGGCGCACCTCTTTGACCTGCGCCACACGTATACTGGTTAGCCGTGGTGCAGGTCTTCTGGCTGTGCGCCATGGCTAAGGTAGGCGTGGCGCACCTAAGCACTGTGCGCCACGGCTAAGTTTTTTTGTTTTTTTAATATTTAATGTTACTATAGCTTCTATATAGTATTTCAACTTATGATTTTAAAATATTTAGTATGACCTCTAGCTAATATTTCAATTTATTATTTTAACAGAATATTTAATATTATTTTAAGGCACACATATCATATTCCTATTTAATTTTAAGACACATTTCAAATATTAAAAATACTTAATATTAGGATATCTAATATTACGATGACATTAGGATTAGAAATTCTAGGATACTTAATTTATAATATTCCTAGGGTTACAAAATCGAGCGTCTCATATTTCCCACACCATCTAGCTAGCGTTTCACAATCTTCTTTCCCTTCTTTGTGGCGGTCGAATAATTGAGCCCCGGAACATCTCGACTTCTTCTTGCGAACGGAAGACCACCTGACTTGGGTAGTGTTGTCCTGCTTCTTCTTGTGGTGTATGTTTCTTCATCGTCGTCGTCATCTTCCATCTTCCGCTCGCCGTACTGGTCGAAATCTTCCTCATTGGCGACTCCATCCATTCCGATGATGCTCCTTTTTCATCTTCTCACGACAACACGGCTAGGCATTGTCGGGTCGGTTATGAAGAAGCATTGGTCAACTTGGCTAGCCAGTACCCATGGTTCAGTTTTCGCGATGACGCTCGCGGTAGCAGCAGACTTGGAGGTTTCGGGTATAGACATGGTGGTGAAATATCCGTCTTCTTTTTTTGGACTGACGCTCTTAGCTCATCTGACACGGAACATCGGCACCTTGTCTCCAGAGTAGTCCGGCTCCCAGATCTCATCGATCCTTCCGTAGTACCTTTCTTTGATGTCACCGGTGAAGGATTCCATCATTACCCCTGAGTTCTGATATTCTCTATTCCTGTCTTTTTCCTCCGTGTAGAACGTGAAACCGTTGATATCGTATGCCTGATATATCATCAGGTTGGGCTCGGGGCCCTGTGACAAGAGGAATATGAGTTTTCCTGCATGTTTTGTGACCTGCTCCATCGAGCCTGGCAATGTCCTTGTTTTCGGGCAGACCAACAGGGTTCTCGACGTCTAGAAAATTCGTGCAGAAAGAGATGCACTCTTCGGTGAGATATCCCTAGACGATGCTTCCATATGGACTGGCCCTGTTACGAACGTATCCTTTCATGATAGCATTCATTCTTTCGAATGGCATCATGCCGTGCAGGAACATCGGCCCGAACTGGATGATATCGTCCACGACATGGATCAGAAAATGCACCATAACGTCGAAGAATGCAGGAGGGAAGTAAATCTCAAGCTCATTTAGTATCACAATGATCTCTTCCTGTGGCCTTACGGCTTTCTTCATGCTGATCGATTTTCGAGAGATGACGTCGAAAAAGTTGCATAGGCCAAATAGCGTTTGACAGACATGTGGGTCCATTATCCCTCGGAGTGCAACCGGAAGTATCTGCGCCATCAGCATGTGACAGTCATGAGACTTCATCCCGCTGGACTTTTGTTTCGCTGCATCCAGATATCTGCATATCTTCCCCGCGTAACCGGAAGGAAATTTCACTCCGAGAAGGCACTTGATAAACTGATCGATCTCCTTGTGGCTTAGAGTGAAGCATAAAGGAGGGCAGTAATAGTCATTCTGTTTTTCCTTTTTGCCCTTTCGACGACCTTCCGTCTCCTCCTCCTCAGACAGATCATTATCATCGTCAGGGCGTCTTCCGTGGAGATCTTTCCTGATGCCCAATGATCTCAGGTCGCTTCTTGCTTTCGGCCCATCTTTGGTCCTCTCTGGCATGTTGAGAAGGGTGCCAAGTAGACTCTCGCACACATTCTTCATGATATGCATGACATCAAGGCTATGAGGCGTTTCGAGGATCTTACAATACGGTAAGTCCTAGAAAACAGACCTTGTTTTCCATACCTTCAGCAATGGTGGCGGAGCCTTTTGCTTCTTCCCCCGCGGAGGGCACTCATCCTAGTTTGTCAATAGCGTGTCGATTTCTTCGCCGCTCCTCTTACGTGGGGCTCTTCGGAGCTCAACGGTACCATCGAACAGCTCTTTGCGTTTTCTCCATGGGTCATCCTTGCGAAGCCACCTTCGATGTCCTGTGAACACTATTTTTGAAGACCGGTATCTTTCTCTAGCTACATATATGTTGTATCGTCCATGCACCTAACGCATGCACAGTGTCTGTGGGACACCTGGCCTGCGAGTAACCGAGATAGTCTTGCACCGTCGTGATCAACGCGGCTCTCATAGGGAAGTAGTCTTCTGCGACGGCATCCCATGTGTTCACCCCTTGAGTCCATATCTTGTGTAGCTCATCTCTCAAGAGCTGCAGATACAGATTGATGTCGTTTCCTGGTTGTTTTGGCCCTTGGATTAGCATGCTCATGTGAATGTACTTCCTCTTCATGCACAACCATGGGGGTAGGTTGTATATCCATACAAATACGGGCCACGTGCAATGTGTGCTGCTCTGGTTGCCAAGCGGATTGAGCCCATCGGTGCTCACACCCAACCTGACGTTTCTTGGATCGTCCCCAAAAGTTGGGTATTCAAAGTCTAATGCTTCCCACTGCTTAGCATCTGAAGGGTGTCTCAACATCTTATCCGCCTCTTCGTTTTTGTCATCATTTTCTAGCTTATTCCTTTCCGCATGCCAGCGCATTAGCTTTGCTTCCTTAGGGTCTGTGAAAAGCCGCTGCAGACGAGGAATGATCGGAAGGTACCATACCACTTTTCAAGGAGCTATCTTCTTCCCTTTCTTGTATCGAGCAGCGCTGCACACCGGACATGCAGTTTTCTCCGCGTCATTTTCCCAATAAATGAAGCAATCATTGATGCAGACGTGGTATTTGATGTGCGGTAAATCAAAAGGGCACACGATTTTTTTGGCTTCTTCGATACTGCTAGGACACGTGTTCCCCTCGGGAAGACGATCGTGCCAAAATTTCAAGTTCTCGTCGAAGCTTGCGTCTGTCCATTTGTGTTTTGCCTTCAACTGCAGAGCCATGAGCATTACTTTCAAGCGGGTATCCTCGGGCCCACATCTCGCATACAACGGAGTATTCGAGTCTATCTCCAGTTGCGCCAGCTTAGCCTTCTCTCTAGCAGCGTTACTCGACTTTCTGAGAAGCAATTCTTGAACATGAGGGTCCCGCACGACTGAAGTTAGCAGTGTCGGCATGCCTGCGTATTCTCCACCATTTACATCGGCTTCTTCTTCATCATCATGCCCGACATATTGTTCATCATCATAATCAGGAGGCGCCTCTTCGTCTTCCTGATCATTTCCCGCCGCGCCCCATGGACGTCCTCATCATCATCCTCGTAAGTGAAGTCATGCATAAAACCTTTCCTGAGCAGATGCTCCTGCAATGTGCCGGAAAAGGGATCGAGCACGGTGCCATTTTGCATGTTCGACACGGACACTTTATCCCGGTGTCATTGTTTTTAACCATCACGGTCGTCGCGTATTTCAAATATCTAGAAACAATACTTTCGCTCATCATGATGACCACTGTCACCTACGCTCTACATATAGAACAAAAGAATTATATTAGAAACAAAATATTTCACGGAAAAATTCGGCATGACCTTTGCTAATTTTTGGCCCCTAGGAGTGCTGGAAAATTCGCCGAAACGGAAATGAATCTACATTTCGACGAAAACATCGGCAACTCATCATTTCGATCATGGCATACACATATGCAAACACACGCCGGCGCATCAGAACCTTCTTCATCATGTAGATTGATCACATACAACCACACACACATCATATGCAACCAATTCTCATCCATCACATGCATACGACCACACACATCACAACCTTCTCATCCATCACATACAACCACACACATCACAACCTTCTCATCCATCACATACACTCACCTTCTAACGAAGAGGCGAGAGACATCAAAAGAGAGAGCGCCCGGAGGAGGAAGATCGAGCATGAGGTGCGGGAGATGTTTCCTCACATATATATGAAGAAAATAAGTAGATTTAGGTGGCAAAATATGTGAAGAGAGAGAAGGAAATGAGGTGGGGAGGAGGAAAGGGCGAGCAGATCTGAAAATGATTGGGGGAAGAAGAAGAGATGAGAAGAGGAGAAAAGGGAGGGTGGTGGTGGTGCAGCCAAAAAGGTAAAAAGTGCAGCCACTTAGCCGTGGCGCACCAAAACGGGCTGCGCCACCACTATTCATTAGCCGTGGCGCACCCACATGCCCTGTGCCACGGCTATGTGGGGATAAAGTGGCGCCAAAAAGGTTCAGCTGGGACCCACACTTAGCCGTGGCACACACCATGTGCGGTGCGCCACAGCTAAGTGGCCACAGAAAGTGGCACCGGGTCCCACACTTAGCCGTGGCGCATGTTCAGGCCCCTGCGCCACGACTATTTCCGTAGCCGTGGGGCACATGATTCCGGTGCGCCACGCATACGTGTGCACAGGCCAGCCGGCCAGGGACCAGCTTAGCCGTGGCGTAGCAGTCTGGGCCGTGCGCCACGGCTATGTGGTTACCCGTGGCGCAGAGTATAATTAGCCGTGGCGCACGCCATGCGTGGTATGCCACGGCTACTTGGCTAACCTATAAGCCTTTTTCTGCTAGTGGAAAATTGCATTGCTACCCATGTCTCCAAAACAAATTTTGAAAGATGATATTGCTAGAGCCAGTAAAGCAAAAAAACATTTGCACCAAAAGAGTGAAAAACAGATTGTGGATAAAGAATTTGTGCAACAACATAAGACTAATAATATATCACCCAACAATGTTGCCACTGAAATTTAATTAACCAATCCATGTTTACTAGCTAGCAAGTCTGATATTACTGATTTGGATGTTAATGAATCTATTTGCTATGCCATTGTTTGCAAAGAGGTATTGTTTTCTTTTGAGGATATGCCTCCCTCTTTGCCCCTACTGTTGCTAACATTTTGCAGGAGTTTGCAGACGTTTTTCCATGTGCTGTACCACCGGGATTACCACCTATTCGAGGAATAGAGCATCGGATTGATTTAATTCCTGATACATAATTACCAAACTGTGCGTCTTACTGTACCAATCCCGAGGAGACAAAAGAGATTCATCGACAAATTCAAGAACTACTCGATAATGGTCTTATTCATGAGTCTCTTAGTCCATGTGTTGTTCCTATTATTTTGGTACCTAAGAAAGATGGTTATTCCCGCATGTGTACTGATTGTAGGGCTATTAATAATATCACAATTCGTTATAGACACCCTATACCACGTTTTGATGATATGTTGATGAGTTGATTGGTTCTACCATGTTTTATAAAGTTGATTTGCATAGTGGTCACCACCATATACAAATGAAATTAGGAGATGAATGGAAAACAACATTTAAAACTAAGTTCGGTTTGTATGAGTGGTTAGTCATGCCTTTCGGTTTAACTAACGCTCCTAGTAGTTTCCTGAGATTAATGAACAAAGTTTTACGTGCTTTTATTGGACGTTTTGTGGTGGTCTACTTTCATGATATTCTCATATATACATCAGATCATTAGAGGACCATTTGACTCATTTGCGTGTTGGTTTTTATGCTTTGCGTGCTGCGCGTTTATTTGGTAACCTTAAAAAGTGCACCTTTTGCACCGATCGAGTTGCGTTTCTTGGCTATGTTGTTACATCGCAGGGCATTGAAGTGGATCCCACCAAGATTGTGGCAATTCCAAGTTGGCCGACTCCGTTAACGGTCACCCAAGTGAGGAGTTTCCTTCGCCTCGCTGGGTTCTACCAGCGTTTTGTCAGAGTTTGGGTCTATTGCAGCGCCGCTGAATGAGCTTACAAATTAAGAAGTGTGTGCCCTTTGTTTGGGACGATGCACAACAGGAGGCTTTCATGCTATTGAAATATAAGTTAACACGTGCTCCCTTGCTACAACTTCCTGATTTTAATACACTAGAAGAAAAGTTGCTTTTTACCACGCTCGATTTTCATGGTAGAAAGGCCACTTTTCATGGTTAAAATTTTTCTACCATGACAGAGGTACCGTGGTAGTATCCGCATGGCAGAACATCGGAACGGAGACAGCAGCACGTCAACACCCGCACGGATGAGCTCGTGCACGAAGGAGACACGCACGGGTCGTCGGGGAAGGACTCACGACAAGGGAAAGAGAAGAGAAGGGGGTGCTCACGGGCGGCGGCCATACAGACGAGGACATCGGCGACGGAGGGGCGCGCTAGGGGCGAGGAGGCGTGGCTTGGGTCGGCCGACGGCGGGCGGCGGGAGCGGTGGAGGGAGGCCGGGTGAGGAAGGAGCACAGGAGCGGTCGGGGCGTGCTGCGTCGGGGGAGAAGGAGGAGCACAGAAAGGAGGCGCGGGATCGGGGTGAGGAGCTCGGCCGGGCCGGCGGGAGGTTGGGGTCGAACGAGGACGCGGTGGTGATGGCCGGGAGCAGGGGCCAGGAGAGGGAGAGGCAAGGGGAAGGAAGGAGGAAGACGACGGGGAGGTGCGGATGATCTGGCGCGGGGCGCCATGGGAGGGAGACGAGGTGGTGAGAGGAAGAGGAAGGCGTCGGGGGAAGGAGAAGGAGGAGACGACCACGGGTTGGGGACCAGGGAGTGGAAAGCTCGAGCGGAGAAATCGCCATCGGGAGGAAGAGGACGCGGGTGTGGGATGGGCAAGAAGCAGAAAGGGAGAGAGAGGGAAGAGGAAAGAAAAAGAAAAGTCCCAGGGACCTAAAAGAAATGGGAAAATGGCCTGAGTGTGAGGTGGAAGGGCCTCTTCGCGAAAAACAGAAAAGAGAGGAGGGTGGCTGCAAGGTGCAGGGGTGGGAAGGTAAAACTGCCAGGGACAGGATTAGGGTTTGCTCTAGGGTTTGCTTTGCTGGACTTTTTGGGCCTAGCTAGCTGGGCTACTCTCTCTCAATTCTCAAAACTTTTATTTTCTTATGCAAATTAAATTGGCAATTAATTTTTAGAAAACGGAGACAAACGTCTCGGTAAAACTTTTGCGATAAATTTTAGAAAAATAAAATAGGGTTTAATAAAAATAATTTTTGTTGCCAAAAACATGTGATGCGCATGATGCTGATGTCATGATGATGCAAAAAGAAAAACAAACAAAAATCTAATTTGGGGAAAACCCCGGGGCATTACAATCGACACCACTAACAAGGGGTCGCACCCCCGCGATCCACGCTACCGTCGGGGAGAAGAAGAGGAGGTTATTCTATCGAATCTTCTCGCACCATGTTGATCTTCTCGACACCACTAACAAGAGGTTCTTGCTCACGTCGATGGCGATGACCTTCTGTCGAGGTGCGTCCAAGATCGAACCTATTAGGTAAAGGCAAGAGATCGTCCACCCACGAAGATGCTACGACTCAGAAGATAGATAAGAGAGAAGATTTAAAATACACAAGATAAGAGGAGGAATAGAATAGATGTAAGGAATAAACAAGAGTCCTATTGAGATGTTTTCCAAATAAACTTTCGTAAAATAGTTTTTGACACTCTACAAACAACGACCATTATCTAGGGTATCCTACATGCAGACTGGACCCGCGGGGTATCGAAGAACCATGGCTCTGATACCACTTTGTAACGCCCCGGGATCGACACTATGTAGACTTAGCGATTTCCGCCAAATCCGCATAATAACGATCCTAGGACGCCCACCAGGCATAACATGCATGTCTCAACACACATGTTATGCGGGTGGAATTATGATAACATTACAATAGTTCTCGATGGAACCCACAAAAGAACATTTATATACAACAACGACTCACCGAGTCAAGAATACAAAAGATACATTACAAAGATCCAAACAACAGCCGAAGCGAATAGTATCCGAGTACGGATAAGAAGCAAATTGGACTAAGAGTCCTGAAGATAAACGAAGGCAACATATCCCTGCCCAGGCCAAGCCTAGCTGGAGGGATTCCCAAGCTAATGTCGCCACACTTCATACATGTTGGCTGCCATCGAATAGCAGCCCCGAAGGGATCAGTACTATGAAGTACTGGCAAGTAATACTCACAAGATATCAAAGCTGAATTCCGGGGGAAGAGGGTTAGCGATTGAGGCGGCGGCAAGCAAAACTATCAACTAATAGAGACACGATACAACTTCCGTCTAAAAGAGACAAGGTAAGAGAGCGCATAAGGAACCAACTATACTAACACCAAACATAACCCAGCCGATTCCTTACCAGCCCGTTTATCCCACGAGCAGCAAGCCCAAAGGCACTCACACAGTTGGCAATTTTATAAGTTATTATTGAAGTAGCTCTAGCTTACTAATCAATTTATTATCATTAGGTGTAAGTTGTCTATGATCTTGTTAGCCAGCACATTTCACCAAGTCGTCCATAACCGCGGACATGGCTTTTCGAAAAGATTTAACCTGCAGGGGTGCACAAATGTAACCACACGCACTTCAACCCTTGTTGCCATGCAATTAGCACACTTCCGAGGTATGCTGGAAGGGTATCCGACGCTACACTTTCCCTCACTACCACACAAGTCCAGGGAACCACCTAACTAGGTCTTGCCCACCTTGAAAGTCCGGCCGAAGCTCTGAGGTGGACCGAACCGTTTGCGCCAATGGCTAGCTGACACAGACTACCATGAGCTGGTCACTTCGCATCATACCGCAAGCCCTACCGTAAGTAACCATCATCGTATCGGAGGCGTCCCATCCGTACCTGCAACAAAATAAAGCGCCGCGCAAATGGAAACACCCGAACTACTTGTGGCACCCTGGACAAGGCTGCAGATCCGGTACTAGGTCGAGGGGAGTCCCATTTCCTCCCACATGTGGGTAGTGCGCTCATTCTTGGATCAGAGGACAAGAACTCGGGTCCTAGGCGACACTAGCAGAACAAAACACCACAATTGGCCTTTCGCCGGTGCCTTATCTTTATTAAATATTCCCATCGCCAAACATTATAGATTATCGTGTGAATTTAAACCCAACTATCAAATTAAAGCATAACTAGAACATGACTCGAGCAAAACAAACCTAAGCATGCACTACGACTCGCAGGGCCAACAAGGTAACCAAGCAACAGGGCAATAGGATGTGGGGGTGGGGCATATCATGGCTGCAAGGTAAACATGCAAATAGGATCGAGGCACAAGCATCGCAATATAAGGCTAGGAAGGAACAAAAGATAGGAGGTGTAAGAGACAGAAAACGAGCAAAGATAGCAAGTGAGTATCACTTGCCTGCAATCCGGTAGAGGTAGCAGAACCTGTCGTTGCTCACATCCACTCAACGTCCTATTCCTGAAGAAGCAACGAACACTGGAAGCGCAAAAGATGCATTTTACTTCTACGGCAAAAGAAGCGGCATGTTGATGACATGATGCATGACAAATTAAATGTGATTCAATTTGATTTCCTAACACATGGCAAAAGCATTTTAAATGGGATCGGTGCTCAATATAGATGCACCGGACAAACACCATAATTAAAGTTGGATTAATTCGTCTAAATGAATAAGGTGCAAAGTTAATTAATGATGCATGATTTTATAAGATACGCATATAGGTAGATAGGGCTAGGGTTGGGGTCACACATCGGATCGGGGAAACTTCGGATTCGAAGAGGAAGTAGTCGTCGTAGTCGAAGTAGCCGAAGTAGTCATTCATCGGAGTCGGAGTAGTCGAGGTAGTCGACGTCGTGGAAGTAGTCGTACTTGGGTCGTCGTCGTAGCGGACCTTGGCGTTCTGGGCTTCGGGATCGATGGGGTCCCACGGTGGTCGGGGATCGAGCACCGGTCTTCACGGACGCGCACGAAGGCGGCCGGCACAAAACAGACATCCACATGGAGAACTTGTCGCATTTCCGGTTGAGGTAGACCTTGGCGGGTTGTCGTCGTTCACACGTCGGAGAAGATCTTGGCGGCTCCGGTCTTGGACTTCACGGCGCCGGGTTCGGCTTCACGGTCATCGGGGAAGAAGCACGGAAATGGTCGGGGAACCGGCAACGGGGCATCGGGGAAACACGGGAGGACAACATGGAGAGAGGCATCGGGGCAGCACAGAACGGAGACAGCAGCACGTCAACACCCGCACGGCCGGGGATGAGCTCGTGCACGAAGGAGACATGCACGGGTCATCGGGGAAGGACTCACGACAAGGGAAAGAGAGGAGAAGGGTTGCTCACGGGTGGCGGCCACAGAGACAAGGACATCGGCAACGGAGGGGCGCGCTGGGGGCGAGGAGGCGTGGCTTGGGGCGGCCGACGGCGGGCGGCGGGAGCCGGTGGAGGGAGGCCGGGTGAGGAAGGAGGAGAGGAGCGGCCGGGGCGTGCTGCGTCGGGGGAGAAGGAGGAGCACGGAAAGGAGGCGCGGGATCGGGGCGAGGAGCTCGGCTGGACTGGCGGGAGGTTGGGGTCAACGAGGACGCGGTGGTGATGGCCGGGAGCAGGGGCCGGGAGAGGGAGAGGCAAGGGGAAGGAAGGAGGAAGACGACGGGGAGGTGCGGATGATCTGGCGTGGGGCGCCATGGGAGGGAGACGAGGTGGTGAGAGGAGGAGGAAGGCATCGGGGGAAGGAGAAGGAGGAGACAACCATGGGTTGGGGACCGGGGAGTGGAGAGCTCAAGCAGGGAAGCCGCCATCGGGAGGAAGAGGACGCGGGTGCGGGATGGGGAAGAAGCAGAAAGGGAGAGAGAGGGAAGAGGAAAGAAAAAGAAAAGTCCCAGGGACCTAAAAGAAATGGGAAAAGGGCCTGAGCGTGAGGTGGAAGAGCCTCTTCGCGAAAAACAGAAAAGAGAGGAGGGTGGCTGCAAGGTGTAGGGGGTGGGAAGGTAAAACTGCCAGGGGCAGGATTAGGGTTTGCTCTAGGGTTTGCTTTGCTGGGCTTTTTGGGCATAGCTAGCTGGGCTACTCTCTCTCAATTCTCAAAACTTTTATTTTCTTTTGCAAATTAAATTGGCAATTAATTTTAGAAAACGGAGACAAACATCTCGGTAAAACTTTTGTGACAAATTTTAGAAAAATAAAACAGGGTTTAATAAAAATATTTTTTGTTGCCAAAAACATGCGATGCTCATGATGCTGATGTCATGATGATGCAAAAAGAAAAACAAACAAAAATCTAATTTGGGGAAAACCCCGGGGCATTACAACGTGTCGCCTGGGGATGAGACAGCGACGATTGGGTTGCTCTTCCGCTTCTGTATAAATAGCAGTGCGTGCACGTTCACTTTGCTTCATATTTTCTTCTTCTCTTTTCGTCTTCTCCAGCCATGGCGCCGAAGAAGGAGGTTAGAGAGTCCTCGACTGCGCCGGCGAAGCGTGGGAGGGGTCGCCCGCCGAAGCGTGGTCGAGGTGCCGGCGGTGATATTGTAGATGCGATTGGTGAGGGTGGCAGAAGCCCCTCTCCTGCTCGGTCTGACTCGCCAGTTGCTGGTTTCTGGGATGAGTTTCCTGTATCTGAATTCATGCTGACACTGTACGAGCCCGTGAAGCGTATTCAATGGCTGCCCCGAGCTATTGCTGATGCGCTGGAAGGTGAAGGTCCCTTCCGGTTTCTTCTTCATCGATTTGGGGCTCGCCAAGGGCCTTGGGAGGTGTTCGCTCGGGTCATCATCAGCCATGAAGGTGGGGAGGTCCGCAGGCGGGCGGAGTTCTACAGCGGCTGGAAGGGCTTCGCCCGATTTTACCGGCTAGCTCCTCCTTTCATCGTCTGCTTTCGGCTGAAGCGCCGGATTGGAGTCTTCTACATCAAGGTCTTCGACGGTTCTCTTTGTCTCAAGGAATGGGAGGAGAGCGATGACGATATGACGCCGCCTCCAGCTTAGGTTTTAGGTTGCCTAGTGGCCGGCTTCACCTATGTGCGAGGATGTCCGCCCGTGGATCTCCTCTTTTTGGTTCATGTATTTCGCTTCGTCTCGTAGTTGCTTGTAAGTCCTTGAGTCTACTGCTGTATTGCCAGTTCAATGCTTGAAGTTGGATGCCGTTGTTTGTTCTGTCCTTGTGTCTGTGTGCTGGAGGCCGGCTTCGGGTTTTCGGCCGTATTCTGCGTCCGGCTTCCGGGCCTCCGCAGCCGGCAAGCGGCATTTTTGTACAGAGAATGGATGACGAAGCAGTTAGCTTGCTCAGTTGATTGTAAAAGCTGCTTTTATTTTGTTGAGCTCAATTATCTGCTTGCCTGTAGCCATTCCTGCCGTAGTTCGTGTGCACTTCACCGTCAAGCGGGATCATGCATACTACTATGACGTTAGGGTTATTAGGCCAGGGTTTTTTCAGCTGGCAACGAGTTCTATTCTTACGTCTTTCGCATACAGGCAGCCTCCAGCTTATTCTCTTGCCGGCCTTAACCGGATTCGAAGAGTTAGCCATTTAACGTTGTGTAGTTAATCGTCCGTAATAGGAGAAAAAGTCGCCGACTGCCGGCTTGGCCGAGTTTACAGAATGATGTTTTTATCAGCCAACACTACTTTCCTTTAAGTGTTTTTCATGTGTTTGGCATCCTCCAGCTTATTCTCTTGCCGGACTTAACCGGATTCGAAGAGTTAGCCGTTTGGAGCTTGTTCACGCTACACGGCCCGGGGAGGGAAGTTTGCCAGCTGTCGGAAGAGCCGGAAGAAAAAAGGAGAAGCAAAGAACTACGAAAAATTGTCTCATCTGCTCATCATTTTCATTCCTTTATTGATAGCATGGATGGTACATACATGGTACTTGCTCAAGTGTAGAATCGGCGCAACAGTGAGGCATTCCATGGCCTTTCCGTTTCATCGCCTCCCTTGTCCATCATGTCCTTCTTGTGTTCGCGGGCGTCGATCAGGTAGTAGGCGTCATTGATGAGTGCTTTGCTCACGATGAATGGTCCCTCCCAGGGTGATGACAACTTGTGCATGTTCTTGGTGTCTTGGATTAGCGGGAGCACGAGGTCTCCTTCGCGGAAGCGGACATGCTTGACTCTCCGGCTGTGGTAGTTGTGCAGCTGTTGCTGGTACATTGCCGACCTTGATTCGGTGAGTTGGCGTGCTTCCTCGAGCAGGTCCATCCCGTCTTCGTAAGCTTGTTTGGCCTCCGCTTCCGTAAACAGGACGATCCGAGGCGCGTCGTGCTTGATGTCAGTTGGCATGACGGCTTCAGCTCCGTGGACGAGGAAGAATGGGGTGAAGCCGGTTGAGTGATTCGGAGTTGTCCTTAGGCTCCAGAGGACGGATGGTAGCTCCTCCAGCCACGCGCCGGCTGCTCGTTCAAGCGGCTCGAGCAGCCTTGGTTTGATGCCGGACAGAATGAGTCCGTTTGCTCGTTCGACCTGCCCATTTGATCGTGGATGCGCGACGGAAGCAACGTCAAGCCGGATGCCGGTTCTGCCGCATAACCTGGCGAATTCACCCTTGACGAAGTTTGAGCCATTGTCCGTGATGATGCTGTTGGGGTTGCCGAAGCAGTAAATGATGCTCTTGAAGAACTTGACAGCTATTGGACCATCTAGCTTCTTGATCGGCTTGGCTTCGATCCACTTCATGAACTTGTCGACGACTATCAGTAGATGTGTCATGCCGCCGCTTGTCCTTCTCAACGGGCCGACCATGTCCAGCCCCCAAACGGCAAACCGCCAGGTGATGGGGATTGTCTTGAGTGCCGCAGCCGGCGTATGCTTCTGCGGTGCGAACCGTTGGCAGCCGTTGTAGAGCCGGACTAGCTGGTTTGCATCTGCTAGCGCAATCGGTGTCGTGGTGGATAGCACGGCATACCCATCAGAGATGGGGAAGATTGTGGAGCAAGGCGGCGATGGTGTTCCGGCGGGATTGGGTAACAAGCACGGCAAACACACGCGATGTACCCAGGTTCGGTGCCCTCTTATGGAGGTAACACCCCTACTGTCGGAGATTGTCCCCAGGAACTAGGGGTGTCTCCAAGGTATCGTGTAAGGGGCTGAACACGGAGTCAAACAGTCCACAACGTGCTCCGGCGACGGCGCTCGTCAGGCTCGCTGCGGACGACACTGCAGAGATTGACACAAGGTATTACCCAGGTTCAGGGCCCTCTTGTGGAGGTAAAACCCCTACGTCCTGCTATGGTGTATTGCACTGCTTGAAGAGTTTACAGCACAAGGAGAGCTTGTCAAGCTCGAGGTGGCTACAATGGCTACTCGCTGATCTCCAGATCTAGGGTTTTGGACTCTGGGATCTTGGAACCCCTTGCACAAGCGTGCCTCCCCTCCTTTTATAGGCGCCCTGGGCCTCTTCTGCCCAAACATTTGGGCGGGAAGGGCTACCACACGGCGACGAAGGAGGAGGCGCGGTGCACCGTAAAGGTGAGGTCTACCATAAAGGTAAAGATCGTGGACACGGTCCACGGCAGGGGAACGGCGTCACCAAAGCTGAAAAGGGGCACCGACCAGCTGGACGGCGGGCTGGCGCTTGCCGAGGTGGGAGGTGGCCCACGGTGACGTCGTCCTTGGAGCGTAGCTGCAGACTGTTCCCTTGTCACCAAAGAGGCAATACTCGTTGTCCGCTTTGCTTGGCTCCGCTTTGTTGACCGCTTTATACATGGAAACGGCAACTGCGGCGTCGTCGTCATCGCGCGTAGGCACGCGCGTCACTCTTCGCATGGCGCAGAGTCCATGTGCGCTCTGCCACGGGGGCGGAGATGGCTTCCCGAGGAAAGCGCTTCGCGAGGCGAAAGGCCTCGCCAAGCCTTGCGGCTTGGTCCTTAGTAGAATTGCGGGCGGCGTCGGAGACGCCTTGTCGAAGAGCGATCCCTCGCCGAGGGAAAGGACCCTTGGCGAGGAGAACCCTTCGCGAGGAGAGAAATCCTCGCGAAGCTCGCCAGGCTTGGGGAGCCTGGTACTTAGCGAAAATCATCCAAAGAATCTTGTGGGCCCTGGCAGGCCGGCCCGTGGTACCCTGGTTTCCACTGTGCCGACAGTAGCCCCCGGGCCCGCGATGGGCACGCCGAGGCCCATGACGAAGGCGAAGCGTCGAGGGGCCAAAGATGCCTGACAGGGCCGCGACACGTGTCATGCAGCGGTTGCACCCGCGGCCGCGGCCTCCTCGGCTCCAACGGGCGACGTGGTGGGGCCCGCCACGACTCGAGTGCTGGTCAATAAAGCCTGGGCGCGCAGGCGGCGCCCATTACTTCTCCCGTAACTCCTCCGCACACTTCTCCCCACGCCTCCAAACTCTCCAGAGAACTCCAAACTCCAGAGTGCTCTTCTTCTTCTCCGGCGACCATGGCTCCCAATAAAGCAGCCACCGACCCGAAGGGCAAGGCCACCGCTCAGGCGAGTTCGTCGGCGGCGACGGCGCGGGCGGGCACGTCCGCGGCGATGGCGCGCGCTGCCGCTCTCGAGGGAGCGCTGCCGAAGACGCGCGTCACCGCTGCGACGATAGCGACGGTGCGCCACCTGGCGGCGGCGAAAACCAACGAGCACGGCGCCACCGAACTGAGGCCGGCCGGTAGCAGGCTTACCGACACCTTCTACCCCATCTTCCTCCATACTCTCTACGCCGGCCTGGTACCACCGTTCTCTGATTTCCTCCTGGCGATCCTGGAGACGTACCAGATCCAACTTCTTCATCTCCATCCCAACTCCATCCTCATCCTTGCTATCTTCGCCCACTTCTGCGAGGCCTACGTCGGCATCCGCCCCTCGGTGGCGCTCTTCCGCAGTTTCTATTCCCTTCGGAACTCCGCCAAGGGCGAGCGGCTCGGATGCGTCTCTTTTCGCATCGTCGACGCCCGGAGCGGCAACTACATCCCCATCGCCTGGCTTGGCGAGGTCGCCGTCACCAAAGTGACGAAAAAGGTCGACAAGTTCCGCGAGAAGTGGCTCTTCGTCGACGCCAAGGCCACCAACCCTCTCCTGGAGGTGCCCGAGGCGCCGCCGAGGAAGTGGGCGCGCTGGGCGAGCGCGGACTTCAGGGGCTCGAAGCTTGACGCGGTGTACGTATACATCCGCCACATCCGCGATGCAGGGGTCACTGGCCAAATGGTGGCGAAGGACTTCACCAGGCGCCGCATCGCTCCCCTCCAACAGCACGCCGAGCCGGTGTGGCGATACGACGGCAAGGACGACGCCATGCGGCTAAGCAGGGACGGCTTCGAGCCTGATGTGCTCCGCCAGATCATGAACGTCCTCTTCACATCGCCGGAGATCCCGCCCGCCAAGAAAGAGGCGGCCAAGCCGCTCATCGTCTTCGCCGAGGAGAGCATCGCGGAGCAGCGCTCGCACATGCCCATCTTCGACGAGTGGGGAATCGTGCCCGCGGGGCACAGCGGGCCTCGCCCTAACCCGTGGGCGGCGGAGCCGGAGTACGTGGACGAGGCTCCCGAGGCTGAGGAGGCCGAGTCCGCCGAGGAGGAGGCCTCGAGAAGCGAGGACCCCTTGGCGAAGACGAGGCTTCAAGGGGCGATGACCCCGTCGGCGAGGGCGCCGGATCCTCGAGGAGCGCCCACGCCGAAGTGGACCTCCAGGTGCTATCCTCCGGCGACGAGGAGGACGCCTTCCGCATCGTCCGCTCCCAGCGCGCCGATGAGGAGGAGGAGACGAGCGGCGGCGGAAAAGGGCGTTGCGAGCCCCGCTCCAAGGCCGTCCATGACAGGAGGGCCGCAACCGCGGGAGGCATCCCTCGCGCGGAGACAGGCGCGGCCCGGGAGGAGGCCGGAGCAAGCCTCATCCAGCCTCCCAAGGCAAAGAAGAGGGTGTGGGTGATGGCCGGCGAGTAAGCCCTCGATTTCTCTTTCTTCTTCAAGATTTCACTTTGAGAATTCCCCCCCTTTGAAGGATTTTCGACTTGTCTTCTTTTCAGGCAGCCCGCGGAGCCAAAGAAGCGTCGGCTCGGCGAGGTTGGGAAGACCACCGGCGTCGCCATGGAGACGCCTGCAGCCGGCGAGCCGCAGCAGGCAGTTGCTTCTCCCGCGGTCGAGCACCGCGCGGAGACGGTGATGGCCGAAGAGAGCGTGGCGTCGCCGATTCGGGCGGCGACCCCTCCAGCGGCGGAGCACCACGTGGAGGGGGAGACCACAGAGGCGGCAACGTCGCCAACCAGGGCGGCGACTCCTCCGGTCCAGCAGGAGGCGGAGGAGGAACCCGTGGACGAGGACATCGTCGCGGAGCCGCCTCCAGAGGAGGGGGCCTCGAGAAGGGCTGACGCGCCCGAGGCCGCGGCGGGCGCGGCCGCTGCAGAGGGGGCCGGAGGCGCCCCTGTGGAGCAGGAGGAGGTAGAGGCACCTCCGGAGCCCCCGAGCGACGGGGCCAGGGGCGAAGGGATGCCCAGCCCCCAGAGGGCTCCCGACGCGGGCGGCGACGGAGACGCCCCCACGAGCCCCCACGCCGCGGCGGGGGCCGCCACAAGTTTGGGGCAGGATGCCTTAGGCGCCTCGACAAGCGTCGAGGCCTCTGCGCCCCACAGCAGCGTGGGAATCTCCTTGGCGCTGCAGGCGCCGCATCGCCAGGCAGCGCATCGCCGGATCGTCCTCAACCGGGCGCGACGAGCGCTCGACGGGCTGGAGGAGCAGCTCGCCAGGGAAGAAGACGCCTTGACGAAGGAAAAGGCGAGGCTCAGCGAAGCCTGGGCCCTTCTCTTCGAGAGGGTGGAGGTGTGCCGCCGGTGGGACGCGGCGGCCCAGGAGGAACGCCAAGAGGCCCTCCGCTTCGCCAAGGAGACCCGCGACAGCGTCAAGCGGGAGGCGCAGGAGGTGATGGAGGAGCTTGACGCCGCCAGGGAAGCGGTCGAGGCGGAAACCACCTCCAAGCACGACGAGCTGGCGGCCGCGAAGCAAAAACTCGCCGCCGACACCGAGGCCGCCAAAGCCAGCCTGAACGAGCTCCGCGAGGGGCTGGACGCCCGCGAGGCGCAGCTAGCGCCTCGTGAGGCCGAGCTGAAACAGCGCCAGGAAGAGCTTGCCCTCCAGGAGAAGGAGCTGCAGCGGCGCGAGGAGCAGGTCCAGCTGCTGGCGAAGGACCAGGCAACCCGCGAGGGGCAGCTGGAGGAGCGTGAAGGTCAGGTGGCTACCGACGTGGCCAACCTTGCGGCGGAGCACAAGAGGCTCCAAGAAGAGGCTGACCTCAAGGTCAAACTCGTCCGCGAGAACCTCTCCAAGGAGTATGACGAGAAGGTCGCGAAGCACGAGGACCGCCTCAAGACCAAGCGCCAGGAGCTCGAGAAGCGCATCAAGGAGCTTGAGCAGGAGGAGAAGCGGTTGACCTCTTGCCTCGAGGTCTCTCGGGAGGCCCAGACGCGCGCTGAGGGGAACGCCATTGCCCTGGAGAGGGACCTGGACGAGCTCCGGCAGCAGGTGGGGCCGGTCACGGCCCTGGTGGAGCAGGCACGAGACCAGCGCCAAGTTGACCGGTTCATGACGCGCCAGCGTCAAAGCATTCTCCAGAGCCTGGTGAGCCGCGTGCGCGCCGTCGGGAGAGATCTGAGGATCGACGTCCCCTCCTTCTCCGTAGCGACCGATGACGAGACCTCGTACTCGCTCTTCTTCGAGCAATTCCTTGGAAAACTTGAAGGGGTCGCGAAGAGCTTCGACAAGCGTGTCGTGGAGGAGAGTCGCGACCTCCTTGTCGTTGGCGTCACCAACATCTTCAGCAACCTCGTGAGGCTCCAGCCCCCAGTTGACCTTGAGGACGTGATGGCGCCACCACGTGCCATCAGCGACAAGGCGCGGGAGACCGCCAAGCAGGCCGCCATTGCGTACGCCAAGAAATTCGACCAAGCCTTGGTCGATGAAGACGAAGGCGATGACGAGGAAGCCCTGGAAGGGGCGGAAACCACCGTGGATCGCGCAGGCACCTCAGGAGGCGCGACGGCCTGAGCTCCTTGCCTGTTGCTGGACGTGCCGAGGGCAAATTTATCTTAGTCATTTTGATTGTGAACTTTGTAAAAACTTGTTAAGTTATTGGAGTATGCTTGTGGACGTCCCTCGGGAGGCTTTTGTCTTTCCCCTTCATGTCTTTTTCGCTCTACGTTTTAGGACCCTCCCTTAGCGCTACACCACCGCCGCTTCGGTATGTGCGAGTCAGTGCTCCACAAGTCCGGGGGGTGCGTGAGGCCTTGAGAAGTAAGAGCTCCTCGAAGCGCGATGCTTGGGGCCCCCCTTTCACGTGCAAGCAGCCCATGAGGCATAGGAGAGAGAAAAGAGACTCGAGGGGCGAAAACTAACGGGAAGAGATTTGAACAAGTGTTTAGACTTAGCTTGCCGAGGTGTTTTTGCCTTGGAAAAGGGGGTTGGTTCCCTGGCGAGGCGTTTTCGCTTTGTCGTTGCCTGAGGCTTGGAGAGCCTGTTTTCCTGCACTTGGAGAGATAGGCGTACCCACAAGCAATAGACAGTTAAAGATTCTTATGGTGCTCGTAGGTTCCTTCATGTGTGTCTCGCGAGGAGAAACAGGCACCAAGGTTTTGGTGATCCTTGGTGAGTTGACGTGCGCGGGAGCTGACCCATGAGTTCAGAGCTCCTTGGGAGTTGACATGCATGAGAGCTGACCCGCAAGTTCAGAGCTCGGATCCCTTGGGTTTTAGGCGCTGCCGGGATGCTCCCGTGGCATGGCACCCTGCTAGCCCCCGCTCATGAGATACACAGGAGGGATCATACGAGCAGGAATAAACAACAATAACGGCTTTGCCGAAGTCGCAAAACATACTGGCGCGATGCGCAAAAAGTTCAGAATGACCTGGAATAGGTGTTCATTACACTGGCGTGGCCAGGAGTTTTTCTTCTTTGATGATGAAGTGTTGCTCCTCAGGGAGCGCGCTCCCCTACTTAGGAGGCACGTTGGCGCTGATGGTGACACAAGCCCCCGAGCCACTCGCCTCCAGAGACACTTGTTTTGTCGCGGCCTTCTCCTGAGAGAACAGCTGCTTCTTCTTCGCGGGGGGGCTCGGGAGGGGTTCCTCGTCCTCGTCAGCGGGTGACGCCACCGCGGCAGCCTTGTAGGCCGCTTGCGCAGCGTACAAGGCGTCCGAGACCACGCCGCGGATGACAATGGTGCCACCCGAGCCAGGGAGCTTGACGAGGTTGTAGGCGTGGTGGGTCACCGCCATGAACTTGGCGAGGGCAGGGTAGCCGAGTATGGCGTTGTAGGGTAGGCCGATGTGCGCGACGTCGAAGTCGATCAGCTCGGTGCGGTAGTTGGCCTGGGTGCCGAAAGTGACGGCGAGCCTCACCTGCCCCAAGGGGGTGGTAAGACCCTCTGTCACTCCCGAGAAGGGCCTGGTAGGCATGAGCCGCTCGTAGGGCACCTGAAGCTTCTCGAATGTCTCGACGGAGATGACGTTGAGGCCAGCACCCCCATCAATGAGCGTCTTAGAGACGGCGATGTTGTTGATGGTGGGGGTGCAGACCAACGGGATGGTGCCAATGGTTGACGTGGACTTGGGGTGATCGCCGGAGTCGAAGGTAATGGGGCACTGGGACCACTTGAGGGGCCTGGAGGCCTCGACTCCAGGGAGGGCTGCCGCGACCTCGCGAGCGAGTTGTTTGAAGTGGCGGTTGGAGCGAGGGGCCTGAGCCCCGCCAAGGATACAAGCTGCCCCGCGAGGCACCTGGTAGCCTTCGTCAGCCTCGGCAGGCAGGTTGTCGTTTGCGGGCTGGGCAGCATTGGCCTAGGGGTTCTGCTGGTAGTTGTAGTTGTTATTCCAGCGTCGCCCCCCGCGGCCGCTGCGGCCTCCGCCGCGGCCTCCGCGGCCTCCGTTTGCCTCGCGAGCCTCGCGAGCCTCGCGAAGCCTCTTGATGTCGAAGCAGTCCTCGGTGGCGTGAGAGTGCCTGTTGTGGTAGATGCAGAAAGGGCGATCATCCTTCTTCTCAGGTCCTGCGGCTGGAGTAGCAGCTTGGCGAGACTGCTTGGCGTCAGGCTCTGCCGCGAGGACCGCAGTAGTCTTGCGCTTCTCGGAGGATTTCTTCTTTTTGGACCCCTCGGCGGGGTCCCCTGGCTCGTTCTTGACGAACAAGCGGCCCTCTTCAGCCTTGGCGCACTTGTCCGCCAAGTCGAAAAGCTTGACGACGGTGGTGATGTTGTCGTGGATGCCGAGCTTCTCGAGCATCCGCACGTCTGTGACCCCAGCCTGGAAGGCCGAAATGACCTGTGCGTCGGTGGCGTTGGGGATCTTGTTGCGCACTTGGCTGAAGCGCTGGATGTACTTGCGGAGGGTCTCGCCGGGCTTCTGACGCACGGCGCGGAGGTCGTTGTAGGTGAGGCCGCGCTCGTACGTGCCCTTGAAGTTGGCGACGAAGCACCGGCAGAGCTCCTCCCAAGAGTTGATGGACTCGGCGGGAAGGTTGGTGAGCCATGAGGACGCAGAGTCCTTGAGGGCCATGGGGAAACCAGTTCGCCATGACCTTGTCGTCGCCCCCGGCGGCCTGGATGGCCAAAGAGTAGAGCTGCAGGAACTCCAGGGGGTTGTTCTTGCCGTCGTAGCGCGGAGGGAGGTCCAGCCTGAACTTGACCGGCCAAACGACGCGACGAAGGCTGCGAGTGAACGCGGCCGTCGTGCCGTAGGTGACCGTGCCGTTGGCAAGGGTGGCGCGGAGGTGGCGCCCGGCGGTGGCGATGTCCTGGACGGCGCGGTTGCGGCGTTCTTGCCCGCGCTCGATGCTCACGCGTGCGTCCTCAGGGGCTCGCTGCACGATCTGGCAGTCATGCGGCGACGACGCGTGCGATGCAGCGCGGCCGTCGCGAGGAGGAGCCCCCGCTGGAGCAGGTTGCGGTGCAACCGGTGGAGCCGGAGGCGGGTGTGGGTTGGAGAGGAGGCGCGGGAGGTGCGCCGTGCGCCACGTCCCCCACGAGCGCAGAAGGAACCAGCGAGCGAGACGGCGCAGGTGCCGCAGCGCGAGCGGCGCCGATGAGCTCGGCAACGCGGTTGAGCCAGGCCTCCTGAGCCGCCTGGCGTGGGGCGGTACTGCAGCAGCTCCTGCGCCATGAGGAGCGCAGTCGCCGGGCTGGGCGCAGGGCGGCCCAGCGAGGAGGCAGCACGGTCCCGCGACGGGGGCAGGGGAGGAGGCCTCCTCTTCGCCGAGGTCGTCCTCAGCGTGGTCGATGTCGTCGTCGTCAGGGTGCTCGACGCGGGGCTCGGGGTCGACACGGCGCTCCGGAGCGGAGCCCCCACGCGGGCGGCCATGCGGGAGCGGTGGCGGCGCTAGCCGTCCGGCGAGCGAGACGTTCGGCACGAGAACCGGCCATGGCTGTGTCGAGGATGAAGACGCGCCTCAGCCCCCTACCTGGCGCGCCAAATGTCGGAGATTGTCCCCAGGAACTAGGGGTGTCTCCAAGGTATCGTGTAAGGGGCTGAACACGGAGTCAAACAGTCCACAACGTGCTCCGGCGACGGTGCTCGTCAGGCTCGCTGCGGACGACACTGCAGAGATTGACACAAGGTATTACCCAGGTTCAGGGCCCTCTTGTGGAGGTAAAACCCCTACGTCCTGCTATGGTGTATTGCACTGCTTGAAGAGTTTACAGTACAAGGAGAGCTTGTCGAGCTCGAGGTGGCTACAATGGCTACTCGCTGATCTCCAGATCTAGGGTTTTGGACTCTGGGATCTTGGAACCCCTTACACAAGCGTGCCTCCCCTCCTTTTATAGGCGCCCTGGGCCTCTTCTGCCCAAACATTTGGGCGGGAAGGGCTACCACATGGCGACGAAGGAGGAGGCGCGGTGCACCGTAAAGGTGAGGTCTACCATAAAGGTAAAGATCGTGGACACGGTCCACGGCAGGGGAACGGCGTCACCAAAGCTGAAAAGGGGCACCGACCAGCTGGACGGCGGGCTGGCGCTTGCCGAGGTGGGAGGTGGCCCACGGTGACGTCGTCCTTGGAGCGTAGCTGCAGACTGTTCCCTTGTCACCAAAGAGGCAATACTCGTTGTCCGCTTTGCTTGGCTCCGCTTTGTTGACCGCTTTATACATGGAAACGGCAACTGCGGCGTCGTCGTCATCGCGCGTAGGCACGCGCGTCACTCTTCGCATGGCGCAGAGTCCATGTGCGCTCTGCCGCGGGGGCAGAGATGGCTTCCCGAGGAAAGCGCTTCGCGAGGCGAAAGGCCTCGCCAAGCCTTCGGCTTGGTCCTTAGTAGAATTGCGGGCGGCGTCGGAGACGCCTTGTCGAAGAGCGATCCCTCGCCGAGGGAAGGACCCTTGGCGAGGAGAACCCTTCGCGAGGAGAGAAATCCTCGCGAAGCTACGCCAGGCTTGGAGAGCCTGGTCCTTAGCGAAAATCATCCAAAGAATCTTGTGGGCCCTGGCAGGCCGGCCCGTGGTACCCTGGTTTCCACTGTGCCGACACTTGTGCACCCTAGATGGTTGTGTGTGCTACGGGAGCCCTATGTGTGGAGGTAGGCTCGGGCAAATTGTACGGGTTTGGTCAACGCCCTCAAGAAGACCTCATTGTACGGGTTTGGTCAATACCCTCAAGACGACCTCATAGTGGATGAGCAAATTCCCCACCGGGTATTCCCCATAGGAGGAGCTAACGGAGAATAGGGTGAGCACGGACGTGCTTGTAGGAGGGCCAAGGAGCCTCCACACCTCCCAACGTAGACACTTCCATTGGGAAGGAACTACGGGAAACAAACCTCCGTCTCCACTTGTGTCGTTATCTCTATAACCAAACCCCCTTACTTATGCATTTACCTTGTGATAGCCATCGAGCTTGAAGTACTATATATCTTGCTATCCTTGTTATTTAACTTGCCTAGCATAAGTTGTTGGTGCACATAGGTGAACCTAGTATATTAGGTTTGTGCTTAATAAATTAAACGCTAGTTTTATCCGCATTTATTCAAGCCTAAACGTAGAAGTTTTAAATTGCCATTCACCCCCCTCTAGTGACATCACGTTCTTTCAATTGGTATCAGAGCAAGGTCTCTCCTTGTTAGGCTTACCGCCTTGAGAGTAAAGATGTCGTTTAGGGAATGAGTGCACGATCCCACTTTTATATTCGATGGCACAAATTATGTTGTTTGGAAAATTTGCATGCTTAATCTTTTTAGGGACATAAGTCCAAATATAGAGAGAATTTTAGATATGGGATTTCCTCCTCCAAAGGACTCTCAAAGTTGTCTTTAGAGGATGAGGAAATCTCTTATCTTGATTCTCTAGTATCTAATGCAATTGTCCATGTTTTGAGTTATATAGTTCTCGGGTCAATCATGCCTTATGGAAATGCTCATGAGCTTGGACGAAGCTTCAAGATAAATATGTCAAGTCCAAGATTGATGAGGATGATTGTTCTCCTTCCACCTCCGGACGTGATGAGTTCTCAACTTCTTCTACTTCAACTACATGTGGTAAGCCACAAACAAATGGTATGGTGAGTAGTGCTAGGTATTGCAATGTTGACAGTGATTTTACTATTGATAATTCTTTGTCTCTATCCCATTGCAATGCTCATCTATGGACTCTAACACATATAGCTCTATAAATGTTTCACTGCTTGTGTTGATAGTCATGCATATCATGTAGAAATTGCATGAATAAATCTCATGATGATATGCTAGCTATGTCTTGTTGTCATGATCAAAATGCTTGTGTTTCCTCTAGTTCTGTGTTCCTAACAATGTTGAGGAAACCCAACTCTTTATAAAACAAGATATTAATTTAAGTGATGCATCAACTAATGGTTCCATCTTCATCAACCATCTTTTGTCTTATGGCTAAATCCTCAAGTAATGGTGATGATGATAATGATGATGTTGATAATGATGCTCTCTTAGATAAGATGAAAAATGTTGTCCTTCATGCTCTTCGTAAAAATGATAATGCTTCCTCTACTTTCTTAAACATCATGTCGCTTGTTTATGAAAGTAAAAATATTATTGATGAGTATGAAGACACCATTGAGAAATGGAAGCTCGTAGCGTGATTATGCCAATGAGATTGCGTACTTCTCTATTGCTCTGAAGAAGAGCAAGGTCGTAGGTCGACCCTTGAGGAAACTCTTGTGGATCTGAGGAGTCAAATAATCTAGATATGTCTAAATTAAGAAAAAGAACATGATCATGCTCAAGATCTTGCTAAAATAATCAAAACTAAAAATAGTGATGTTGTTGAAAATGTTAGACTCCTTGAGAATAATGAGAAAA